>PYAF01002932.1:294902-316414 GCA_007407185.1 Glycine tomentella | reverse complement strand
TAATCCTAAGGGCTAAGGCTGATTATAATCCGGAAAGATACAGAAATTATATTCAGATATGGTGAAATCTCTGAATCAAATTAACACCCCCCCCCCCCCCAAAAAAAAAAGAAAAGAAAAAAAAGAAGATAAATTAGAAAGAATAAGGTCATGAAACGAAGTTCCAAATAAGGCATATATCATCAGAATCAGACGCAAGGGAAGATTAAAAACGTTACAACAATTCGCATACCTTAAGGAAGAAGAATCAACACTTCCAAAGGGAGTTGGTAATATAGACGTGTGTGTTAGATACACTTTTATAATTTTGTATTCAATTAATTAGATATACTTGACTAAGATGTCTGTGTTTGTTACATAAATATAAGACGAATATACAAGATATTGTATATTTTACGATGCCCTAAGTCACTACACTAAAATCCAACGATACCTGTGTAATGTAATTGGGTAGGAAGAGGCATTAATTGGTTGATGCAGTAGCATAGCCAACACATTGAATGATGAGCGTGTGAGGGGACAAGTGGGAAACCACTCTGTTATACGTTTCCTTGTAATATCTTTGCATATTAATTGGCACTTCTTGTGTCATTTTCTATGGTTCTAATCCTTAATAATATTTGGCTGTTCCAAAAAAAAAAAAAAACTAACCCCAACTCAGGGGAGGGATAAGGGTGTGCAAAAATCGATTTAGTAAGCTGGTGTCCAAAAGAAGCCATATGATTATGGTCGGCTATCACATTTGCCTCTTGTAGGGTGTGGTGTGAGTCACGTACACACATGTTAACCTGGTTTTGCATATTTAATTTGTTCCTTAAATCGGTTAAGTTGCTCAACGTGAGTGGGATTATTTAAATTAGTCAGTTAAATTAGTACTCATGACTATTAAAGCCACAAACTCGCTCCTAGTTAGTTTGAGAAAGCTAGCAAAAGACGATTTTCAGAGCGAGTTGTTATGGTGGATATCCGAAACCGAAAGAATATCACATAAATTCATTTTTGCTTCAGTCACGTCAACTAAAACTATAAGGTTGGCTTATAATTTGACGTTCTCGCATCGGAATAATTTTTTACTTTTTGATTCAGATAGACCCACGAGGGCCTTTGTTGTCACAAAAGTATAAAGCAATGAGTTCTTCTACTAATCAAAATATCATTTAATTAAATTAAAAGTAAAACCTAAATTAGCTGTCATTATTATCGTTTAAATTAACTAGGATTCTAGGAAGATTTGATAATAAATCCTGTCGAATCCATTCTCACTGGCTTTTGCCCCATTGCCATAAAATGAGGGTTTTTTTAATTCAAATTGTAAATAAGACAAATCTTGTGTGCAATACTTAATTAGTACTTTTATCTTGATGTTCTTTAATGAAAATTAAAGTTTTATTTGAATAATTCGTAAAGAGACTTAATTCTAATAAATAAAACTAAACGTGGATTAATTAAATAATTAGAGGTTATTTGCTTTGAGGCCTCCATATATTGGGACCAGAGGCTGGCTATTGAAGAAGGAGAGCATAATTATGTTGCAACACTTAATTCCAGCTTGCAGGCAAACTGGAGACAAGAAAAGTTAGCAGCTGCCCTCATCAATTCTTTCTTTCCTTCTCTCTCTCTCTCTCTCTTTTTTTTTTTTTTTTTTTTTTTTTTTTTTTTTTTTTTTTTTTTTTTTTTTTTTTTTTTTTTTTTTTTTTTTTTTTTTTTTTTTTTTTTACTTTTTTGGTGCCTCCATTGTAGATAACTAGACATGCTTTACCGGATCCATGTCTGGTTGTTGCGGAAAATCAAGGACAGGATCCCAACATTCACACGCTGTGAATTATACCAATGTTGACAATAGATAGAAAAAGAGCATGATTATATAGCAGCTAATGATAATTAGCTCCTTTCTCTCCTTCCTTTTCCACTGATTCTAAAATATGGCTTGATGTCTCTATTACTTAATTTTTTCCCTTTCTCTTTTTTATAGTAACCTTCTTATTTTAATTTAAACTTAAAAAAATAAAATTAAGAATTAATTTAGGGTTGATTTGTTTAAACTTTATCAAATCTGTCCTATTAGGTGAGACACGATGAGAAAGCAATAAAATTTAAATATTTTTTAAGTCACCAATTACAATTACTTTATCTATTAAAAATTTGAAATAAAAGTATAATTAAATATTAAAAAAGAATGATCTGATAACAAAAGTTGGCATTGTCTGATATGATGAAGACTATTTTATCTTTGTCAGCTAGGTACGTACTATATTGTTAATGTATATTTTGTGTGACTGGTGTCCAACAAAAGGAACTTTGGCAAGACTTAATTACTCATGTCCAAGAAGGGGCCCTAGAGGCAATTTTTGGTGTATTGGAGGGGACTTCAATGCAATATTGGTGAGTTAGGAAAAGAAGGGGATCAGTTATGCTTGGGATATCAAGGAACACGTTGATTTCCCTACAATTTACTGCTGATATACCCTCTATATGTCCATGTGATTGGAAAGAAATACACTTGGTTTAAAATGAGATGACTCCATATGAGAAGAATTGATAGATTTCTTATATTACAAGAAGAAAATTACAAAATAATGAGGAACTAGTAACGAAAATATTCCCTCGGTTCGCTAATTAGCAAGAGAGTATCGAGAAAACTAGAGTCATTCACTAATCCTTCACAAACTTGGTTAATTATTTAGCGAGCCATGATAAATAATGCTATTTTGATTTTCTTAATTTTATTATAGTTTTTGCAATTTTGCAATGATCACACCAAAATTAAAACTTATTATCTCGTACATATTATTTTCGTAATATTATTAAAATTAAACTTGTGCTATAAAAATATACAACAATAAAGATTTATGAATAGTTTAATTTTCTAAAAATAAATGGTACAAATAATTAAAAACATTAGGTGCACTTAATTTGTTATATTAAACTTTTTTATCAGTTAGACACTTCAGGAATAATTATCTTTTTCCTTATATATAGATTTCACAAAAGATAATATAGCTTGAGTTGAATAGCATCATTAGTAACAAAACTTTTCTTCTCTAAATATATTTAATATAGTTAGATACTCAAACTCAAATTCAAAATTACTTATTAATTAAATTAAAAACAATCTTAAAATAATTAATCTGCACGTTCAGTAATGAAGAAAAATTATGTGCTACAATGCCGTTCAGCAAACCGATTATAATTAATATCCGAGCAGAAATATATAGTGACATGTGTTATATAGAACATTTTTATTTGCTACACATCTATGAAGTCTTGAGCTAGTTATTACGAGCTACATAACTCATGTTAAGCCGTATACAAATTACAGACATCCAAATATTCATGACACAAAATACAAACTAGCTAGTAAACTGCTTTATTAACACCTGTACAACAAATTAGACGTAGTATACTATAAAATTAAAGATGGGAAATTGAATCATAGATTATTTTCCATTTAATTGAAAATCCCCTGTCCAGGTGACAATATACTGTTGGGATCAAATTGAGCTTTTCTTTTTTTGAAAGTTTTCCATTTGGGACCAAACTGCTCCTCCCATTCTTCCCGTGTTTTGTTTTGGGGAAGATATTGCTTTATCCCAATACCAGCATTCGCACAGAACTGTAATATTTGTTGGTTTTGAGCCTGAAATTCCTCCAACTTATCAAACCCAGTTGAATGAAGAAATGACACGACGTAGAAAACATCATCATGAGGTGTAACTGCTGACATGTTATCATCCCACCTGTGAATTAATTAAATGCATCTTCATTAATTCTATTAATTAGTACTATTAACTCGACAGACATACCAAATTAATCAAACATGTATATACTTTTTGTCACGATTAATTGTAATTAACATATATCTTTAATTATTGATTAATCTCATAAAACTTACTTGTTTCGGTTCATGGGGTAGATTATCACAAGTCCTGCAGTGATATTTTGCTGGAGAATAATGCCCTTGAACACACCTTTGTCGAAATCCGAGATTCGAGATGCCGGAACAAAGAGGTTTAACCAGGGATGAGGAATATCCCAAAGCCCTTGTGACCTTAGGAAAAGCTCGTCAGCATGAACCCTGTTTAGGAACTCTTCGTACGACACATCTTTTTCGAACATAAACGTAGGAACAAACTTTAATCCCTCGACCAAAAGTTTCACATCCTATTCAAGAAATAACAACATAATAACTTAGTCACGTCTTTCATATATAAATTGATCATAATAAAAAGTTAATTCCTAACTAAGAAGAGCATTATTGTTAGTATAAAAAAAACTTATACATTGTCAATAAATTAGAAACTCTAAAAAATAAATAATATCATACATTATAATTAGATGACAATGTAGACAACTTTTACATTGTCAATGTATTATAATTAAATATTAAAGTTAAATTAGTTAAGTACCTCATCAACGTGTTCTTGAGTACTATTTTCGTAATATTTGACAAGTTCTATGACGTAGATGATGCCGTATTGGGTTACAAGGGAAGTTATGCGAGGTTGATCAGGTTCTGGATAAAAGGAAAGGTCCTGTGGTGGCTGATTTAGCAAAAGAAAACCTTCTACATAATCAGCTGCATTAACCTCATTTCTTCCATTGAATGAGATTAAGTGTTCTTGGTCTCCAGAAAATGCAGAGAAGTTGTTGTAAAGCAAACGGAGCCACTTCACCTGCAAGCGATTAAGCAAAAGATATTTTTTTTATTAATTAAGGGTTGTAATGAAGATTTATCATTTATTGTAAATAATTTTCTTAGTTTTTGGCACGTAATTGTGAAATACTAGCAAACAACTAATGTGACTGTGACTTACTAACCATATATATGCAATTATGCATGGAATTTGTCAATTTTTTTGTTTTACTTATACTCTTTCAAATGATCAGTATTATATTATAAAATAAATAAAAGAAGATGCATGATACTTGCCCTCGTTGGTGCGGGTCCAAGAGCTATTCTTGCCCTGGTTATAATTCCAAATTGGCCTAAACCTCCTAGAACGGCGTAAAATAACTCCGAGTTGTTCTGCGCAGAACACGTCACTAGGTCTCCTTTCCCTGTTGAAACCAAGTGTAAGCATGTGTATCAAGTGTACCCAATGAAAAAATGTATATTACAAAAGACAAAAAATAACAGCAAAACATGTACAAATTTGACAAAAATGAAAACCGTGTGCTCAATTTCTAATAAGTGAAACACGATTCTTGCTTTAATAAATGTGTTTTCTGCTTTCAAAAAAATAATAATTAGTGATGTATAAAAACCAAAATCCCTTCTTTTCAATAAACATTTAGATATACTAAAGAACCACCAGTTCAAGAATAAATGTTTCTATTTTTTATTTACATCATCATCATCATACTTTTAGTTTCATATTAATTACTTCGTATTCGTATATGTATTTACACCAAGATCAAGATTATATACAGCCAAATACGCATAAACTTTAATTACATTTAATTAATTTTTAGACCATTATTTATATTACTTGAAAACCATTTCTCAATTGTCTTACCGCAGCCATTAAATATGTAATACATTATTTGAATAAATGAATACTCAGTAAACTTGCCACACTACCAAATGGTAAAAATCGAAAACTCAGGAGTATATATCTTTCCTAGTTTCCTTAGACTTAAATGAGAGTTGACTTCTACTTTTTAAAGTGATTTTTTTCCTAAATTAAGCAGGGAAATAATAATCTTCATTTGTTAATTTGGAGACTTTTCAATAAAATGGAAAAATATTAGAAAGAGAAGCAAGAGTGCGTACTGACAATTTGTTGGCTGACAACTTATTTAAGACCTAAAGATTGGTCGACAGAAATTATTAGCGTATACAATCAAAGCCGGTCGAATAGGATAATAAACAGTGTTAGTATATATCATGTCGCCGTCTATCTTTGATGTAATCATTGATTGATATGAAATCTTGGTAAATATACGATGAAGTCACGTGACAATTACATTCAGTTTAATTTTATACTGTATTTTTTCATGTCTAATATTATAGGTTCGATTTTATTAGACTGTTAAGGAATCAACCATAAATAAAGTTGCACACGGAAACTAAATTAATTACAATAATAGTGAAGAAACCCAAAGGACATTTTTCTGTTGTGTAAGTTATAATCTAAACCGCGCGCAGATTGTAACTAAAAAGATGATAATAATCTAAACCGCAGATCAACCCCCACATTCCCCCAGTACCTCTATTTTTTTTTCATGCTAAAATTCTACGCAAAAGATAAGCTAGATTTCAATAATAATAACAATAATAATAATAATAATAATAATAATAATAGCTAGAAAAAATACACATTTGCTCTTTTCTGTTAGGGAGCGATAAAATATATTACAGGACGCACATATATTTTTAATTAACTTTGACGATGGACATATCTAAGTTGTAATTTGTAAATAAAGAGATAAGCTTCAACTAGACATCATAGGATTTTGAACCAAGCAAATTCCGAAGAACTACTAAATCTCATAACCCTACGTCAATTTTTAATGACATGGTCAATTCATACTTCATAAAGAGACAACTTTAAAATCTTCTGTAAAGATATGATGTGACCAGTCAAGTTAGCTTAATCAACTTGTTTCATTGAATTTTGAGTTGATTTAATAAAATCCATTTATCTGACTTTTAATTTTTAAATAATATACCTTAGATGTATGTTCAAAGAGTCTTAGTCTAATGGATTTATTCATGAAATTTTAAAAATTGGATAGTCATATAGAAGAACTATTTATTGCATATTGTTCCATAGTGTTGACGTATACGTGATATGAATAGCTATTGTTTGATCCTTCCCCAATTTTTTTAAGAGAGGATGAATTGATTCATACTTTGACAATACTATTTTATTTAATAACTTCATATAAGATATTATTTTTATTATTCTATCTATAAGTTCATAATTGTTTAGAGAAAATATTTGAAATCAAACAATAGTAATCAAATCAAATAATTATTTCTTTTATATATTTTAAAAGATATATTAAATTAAATTAAGTCAAGGAAGTTATAAGAATCTAAATATATATTGCATTAATTTTGTTAACGGAATATCAAACAGGTTTAGATTATTATAAGATTTTTAAATGTAATATAGATTATAAAATTTACAATTCAACCATATAAACCTATTCATCTTTATATACGTGCGCGTGTGTGCAAGAGAGTAAGAGAAACACATTCTCTCTTTGACTCTTTCCCTCTCTGCGTCACTGATTTTCGATCTTTTTTATGTAAATTTTTTATGTTAATTCAATTATAATTAATGAACATGATGTAAAGATTTAAAGAATTTCATTTTGAAAAGTTATTAGGGAAGAGAATAATCAATACATACCCGTAACAACATCCAATTCATGAACATTGGAAATCTGAGGACCAAACCTGAAGGTTTGGCCACTTATCCCAGCATTGGAGAGAGTTCCACCAACCGATAAGTACAAGTAATCAGTCCAAGAGAGGGGTGTAAGTCCACGCTCAAGTGTTGCATGCAACACATCAATCCAAATTTGTTCACCACCCACATCAGCATATGGACCAATAGTTGTTGTTGTTGTGTCATCAGACACTACGATAATCCCATTACCATTTCTAAAGCCATTCAACTCAGTCATGTTCACCACAACCCCATCATTTGTCATGGCTTGTCCATGAACCGAGTGGGCTTGCCCTCTAGGAGCTATGGTGATAGGGATGGCCAGAGAATTTGAGAAATTTATCAAGAGTGAGATGTCACTAATAGAAGATGGGGCAAATATTGCAAAAGGGTTGTCATGAACTATGTGGCCAAAATCAGTTGAGGCTAGTGAAAGGATCACGGGGTCACGAATAAGTTTAAGGGTTATTTCTTTTGGTGCTTGGAGAAATGACCATGTTTGTGATTGTGCCTGAGTGACCAACACTATGCAGATTAAACATAGCATAATTAAAGCTTTTGAAATTTTATAACAACTTGCCATTTTTTGAGATAGAGAGAATTTGGTTAATGCACTACTATTGTTTTGAATTAGTTGGCTATGAAATTGTTCTTGTTTAGTTACACACACACATATATATATATATAGGAAACTTGATGAGGCTGGAAGAGGCTGCTAATTTTTTAATGTAATGACGTCGTGGTCTACTATATTGTAGTTTATGTATGTTGCTTTGATTTGTACGTCTTTTATATTGCTATCTTGGATCTATAAATTTCCTTTTTCATTTGCACGCTTTAGGCTAGAAACTTGGATTTTCATCCACTTGTTTATTTGCCTTATGTTTTTCGCCGTACACAACATTATTTAGTCCTCTTGGACGGTTTAAAATCATAGTCAAATGTTAAAAGATTGCAATTTGTGTTTTCTTTTATTCATCTTAATTTAATGACTGGTGCAATTAACCTGTGACACTTTATCAAAAGTCAACCGATAATTTTTGTTAAACAGTTGACAATAATATTGTGTATGTATCCATATGATACTCGAGGTGTTTGGACATGCAAATCAGTTTCTTACAACATTCCCTGTGCCAGAAAACATTTCTGACAGAGAAATTATTATGAATATATTAGGTTAGAAAAATCATATATATTGGCAATCTAATAAAATTCCACACTTGCTCAATTATATTAACAGTTGTATGAAATTTATTAGATAACCACCCACCTATGTTGTTAGTGTACCTCCATTAACACACTTATTAGTACGTGTATATATGTGTGGTTTCATTGACTTTGTCTTTTATAATGATAATCTCTTGGTTCCCAATTAAATTATGGTTTTGTATCAATCTTTTCCTTACATTAAATAATGCTATTTATTTTGAAGTTCAAGTCATCGCCTTTTATGTTTTGCTTCTTTTTCTTTGTACTACAGCGTGAAGTTACATTCAGGGAGATTTTATACAGCTTAAGTCCAGTCTAACACCTAGCCTTTACACTTCATCACGTGTATATGTAGTAAACGTTATATAATTAATGCAGTTGATTTGTGTTTGAAGAATAGAATTAATAAATTATCTTGCACGTGCTGAACCAAAATTAACGAATATAATATAGGAGAGAAATACGTTGTATAAATACTGAACTGTATGCCATAGCTCCATGTCAACTATGAATTTCTTCCAACTTTGGGAAGAAAAGGAAGTTTCCCATTAAAAAAGAAAGAGCCTTTGGAGAATAACCAAATGATGATTTTTCATGTTCGTTTATTTATGTATTGAAGAATTGAGGCACAATTTGATTACATGAGAAGCTTAATTATGAATATATTTGATACAAAGTTAAAAGTTTTTTTTTTATATTTTTCTATTAAAAAATAAATTATATTTTCAATAGAGAAATTTTTATAAACACTTTTATATTTTATATCCAAACGGATCTTATGTCACTGTTATTAACAATCGTAGGTTACGTTTGGTTGATACCAATTTAAGTAAAAACTTGACACGTGAAAAAGTTTAAGCCGTAATTAATCTTACATGCATCAAAAACATGTATCTCATGTGTATAATGTAGAAAGAAAGAAAAAAACTAGAGGAAATGTCTTGAGAGTTGAACTAAGCTTCCGACTGGGACCGCCACCCTTAAATGGGAATACGTATTGTTGGCAAGCTACTATTTGTCTGCCGGTGGTCCATATAATATTGCACAAAATACTTCTTGAAATAGTACAATCACCATCATTGTGATTCGTGAATCTAATTAAAGTTACTGAACTAATAATAAAGTTGAATTTTAATAGGATATTTAATTTTAAACTTGATATATATCTATTTAAATATTCTTGGACCCAGTGGAATAGAATTTTAGAGCAAGATAATACTCGTTCAATTAAAATTTGATCGACAAAGAGAAGGAAAATAAATGTTTTTCGACTGATACAAAAAAAAAGTTACTATAAATGTTGATTAATGATTTTTGTTTTTGGTGTTTAATCATCGAATAATGTGGGTGTATTTGTAGCCGAACGAGGCTAGCCCAATATTTCATAAGCCCTATTCACCGGGAAAAAGCTTTATACACCTACGAAAAGACTAATACACCATTTTATTTTTTTTAAATGATTAAAATATCCTCGCGTTCTTACAAGCACAGTTTTTTTAAGCTAAAATATATTTTTTCAAATAATTTAAAATAATGACACATGCAGATCTCAAACCTACAACCTTTATGTTATTAACGCGATGCTTCAACCAACTGAGTTAATAGGTCAATTATGCTAAAAAATAATTAATGTTGATACATATAACGCTAAATTTTTTAATGTATATTTAATACACATGTAAGTTTATATAATACATTTTATAACAATTAATTTTGATCTAATAATTAAAGTATTTTTTACATATAAAAATATAGTCTTAAATAAAAATCATAAGTTTAATAAAAATTTGTAGGTTTAATAAAGTGTAAATACAAATATAATTTTTAATTTAACCTGTAAATACAAATATAATTTTATTAGCACGCCTGCACATGACAATTGGCTTCCAAGTTGTCTTCTTGTGCTAAGCAAGACTTCTCGCACTAAGCGCGCTGCTCCAGTTCTCCAATCATCTTCTAGGCCTTCTAATGTGTCATTTCTACAAAAAAAAAAATATAACAAAAATACTATAAATTAACTAACTTTAGCATTCACTGGATAAAAGCTCAGAATTCTTAACGTTTTAACACAAAAAAAGCATTAAAAAGAAGAAGATAATTGTTATGTGATTTAAATGTACAAATATGTATGCATAGTAATTATCAATCATATAAGTTTAAGAAGAAAGAAGAAACAAAGAGAATTTTGTTGATCTACCAAATGGAAAAGAGAAATAATAAGCAAAAAACGCGTGAAATATTATGTGTTTCAAGAGGTGAGTAAACAATTTTTTTTCTAAACTTTCATTGTATAGATTTTTTTAAAACACTTCTTGAGTTTACCGGTCATAAATCATAAATTGATACATTAATCATTGTGAGAATTAATCCATGTGATGATTGTAAAGTTTAGGTTTTTGCGTAAAATTATTTAAGTGTTTGATATAATCATACAAATATGTTTAATTTTACAAAAAAGGGTATTGTAATGTAGAAATCTTCACTTGATGCATATTAAATATTGGAATTTATTTGAAAATTCATTAACCAACTTGCTTGAGTTGTGTTTAATTATCATATATCAACTAAAATATATTTTGATACATGTGTGTGTTTTAGTTCATAGTTAATTATTAGTTGACCTATAAGATGCTATAATTTGGGGTATGACTTTCTGAGTTATTAGTGTGTATGGAAATAGAGTACTTATTTGGTGGTTATTTGGAATGATTTGTAATTATGTATGAATTGGTCATCATCTTTTGGGAAGTGATGACAATCTATTTTTATTTTGAAAATTGAATATACATGAGATACCTCCATTTGGGATAGAGGAAAAATACGAGATATTTTCATCTAGGATGGATAGATTATGAATACTTTCATCTATGATGGGGAATGCAATGAGACGTCATTACATGGATATGAACTCATATACCTTTTGAAAAATGTGAGATTCACACCGGTTCTAGGAACAAAATAATTGAATCTAGTGATTCTAGGAATCACTAAGTTATGTTTGTGATGATTGTTTGTTCAACAATTTAATGCAGTGAAGTATTGGTGTTTATTTATTAAATGTTCTTTTGTTGTGTAAATAAATTTGTGGTTGTTTTATAAATATATATCTATGTATATATATATATATATATAATTTAATTTGCATATACCATGTTTGGATTTTTCTGCTAATGCGTTGGCTAGGGGTGGGTATGGATTGAATTTTCCTTCTCTCTTTTGGAACTCCACTGTGAACCCCCCCCCCCCCCTTTTCAATACGTCAATTTTTTGTTATTTTTTTATCTCTTTTTTTTTTTTGCTTTCTTCTTCATCTCCTTCTGTTTTTTTTTTTTGTATGTTCTCCTTCTGTTGGTGCCATGCGTCTCGCTGTTAGGGAGAAAGAGTAATTTTTTTTAAAACAATGTGCATATCATCAAGATTTTTTTTACAAGAACTCATTATTCATGATAGAGATATGTTTAATTTTTTATCAAGATCGAGATTTAATGAAAATCAGATATTAAATTCAAGATAATTATTACATTAAAGATGTTCTAATTTATTGAAAATTATAAATTTTTGTAGATTTTTCAACTCATTTAATAATTATCTCTTCTTATTTATACTAAATGAGAACCAAAACCATCAAACTTGGTAATCTTTAAGAGAGAGTTTTGAGATAGAGCTGTGTGACTAGTATTCCTTAAGAAAAACATGATATCAAATTTATTATCAATTTATATATGCGTACATTACTCTATTATTATTATTAGACAAACATGATATCATTATGTCAAGAACTTGACGACACCAACCTAGTAGTAGTAGTACTATACAAACATTTGAATACCTACAAACTTTAACGTCAGAACAACTTGAGGAAACGACGCAGGAGCAAGGAAGATTATGGCGGGTTTTTCTTTACTCATGATGAGTTATCTCCTCTGTAACGGAGAAGGGAATCAATCCTCTGCAACCTCAACTGTTTCTTGAACCTGTTGATGAAATCGTCAGCTTTGGCGTCTACTTCTTCGTCTTCTCTCCACGACGTCGTCGTTTCAGCCGGCCTTGCCGTCTGCGGCCTCCGCTTCTCCACCTCCTCCCACTCGCTATCCATCAAACTCCCTCTCACGCTCGCCGATTTCCTCATCTCTGCCGCCTTGCCCGAACCCTGACCCGGATCCGGATCCGGATCCGAATCCTCTCGGTGAGTGAAGTCGGATCTGTAGAGATGGGAGAAGTTTATGGACTGAATCCGCTGCAAGAGCGAGGGACTCCGAACCAGTTCCGGCTTTTCAGGTTCAGGTTCTGGCTCGGGTTGGACATGTTTGTGTAGAGAAAGATTACGGAAGGACGTGACTTGCTCTAAGAGTGAGGGAGTCCGAAGTAGTTCCGGCGGCTTTTCAGGTTGGGGTTCGGGATGCACATGTTGTGTTTCTGCACGTGTGGGTTGGTGTTTGTGGAGGGAGAGATTGAAGGAATTGGGTCGGTCCAACAGTGAGGGTGTTGGAACGAGTTGGGGCTGAGTGCAGTTTGGTTGGTAATGATGGGTATTATGGTGAGTAAGATTGAAGGACCTGAGTCGTTGGAGAAGGGAGGGTGAGCGAAGGAGTTGGGGGTGGTGGACTTGTTCGTTTTTGGGCGAGGAACTGAAGCGAGAAGAGATTGCTATGGTGCCTATGACGAGGTTGACCAAGATGAAGATGGAAGAGGGAGTTAACCAGCTGGCTATGAAACTTGCTGGATCTGCCATCATATCGCTGAGACTTGAGCAAAACAAACACTGCTACTGCAATCTCATGATATTGTGCGGTGTAAATACCTAGATTTTTATGGTATCAGTCAGGCCCTGTAGCTACTTTAAAGTTGACGTTTACTTCTTGTTGCACTTTGTTGTTTTCTTTCTTCTCCACGTTCCATGACCCCCAGTTTTTTTCTCTTAATTAAATACGGAAATCAACATGTTACTTACTCCCCATTTTTTTATATTTTTTTATTACGAGTATAAAGAAGATGAATATAGAAAGAAAATTTAAAATAATATGAAAGAAGATAGAAGAAGATGGAATAGAAAGAAACTAAAAAAATAAAATTAAGAGAAATTAAATTATATTAATTAACTCATTCACTTTGTTCATTATTGATCGATCATTGATTGTACTTTAAGTCTATTTGTATTTATCTATTCGAGGTTGAAGAACTTTGTATCTTATAGTTAATTGTTAACTGATACGATATTTTAAATCTTTTTGTGTTTAAGAATAAATGACATCGTAACACCAATCAATAATCAATCAAACCTAAATTTTAAATTTTTTAGTGTTTATGCACTCAAAATTGAAAGATTGTGTCATATTTATCGACCATTGATCGACTCAAAATTTTCGATACATATTACATATTTGTTGCCAATCAAGTGTCTATTAATAATCCATTACTAATATTATGTCACTCATAATAACGAATTGATACACACATAAAGATAATAAAGATAAAAGTGACCATTACTAAACAGATGGGAGATTTTTTGAATAAGAATCCCTAAGATATAACTTAGATAAATTATGTTTGTCTTATTTTAATGTTTATGACTAGATCTATTAAACCTTAGGTTTGATGTAGTTACATGAACGTATTTAAATAATAATAATGACTCGTTAAAGAGAGTTAATTAAGATAATAAACAAAAAATTAAAAAGACTATTTGATGATGGGTACATTTGTCGTGTATACATTCTTTAAAAACACGTAGATACAACGTAATAAAAAAGATTATATGTGTCTATCGAGCAGTCATTTATTTAATTTTCTTCTCCTTTGTTTTTTCTATCTATTTCTTCTTGAAGTGACACCAAATAATGACGTTACTTCATACATTACTTCCATTTTAAAACAAGATTCGAATTTCGAAGGAACTGCGAACAATTTTTCTGAAAATCTAGAAACAAATTGAAAGTGATTAAATTATCTTTTTTCTTGGTTATATATTTAGTTTTCTTATCTCTTTTAAAAGAAGAAAAAAAACAATTTAGTTTTACAACTATCGTAGTAGAAAGTGCAGAGTGAACAAAATTGAAAAAAGTGATACTACGTAAATTGGAACACGTAAAGCACCGAAGTTAGTTATATTTAGCTCAATACAGAGTAAGTATTTTTTTTACAACACGTAACTTGGAATTAAACTGGAAATATCTAGTGGCATCCCCTTTAAGGAAAGAGACAAAAGCAAATAGTTAATTAACTAATCCCTTGAAAAGATTGTTTTTCTGCTGCTTCAGAATATGTTTGAAAGAAACAATGTAAATAACATCACAGAAAAATTTATATTTTTAATGATATTAGGACTTTTACATTTTATTTTAATTATTTTTATTTTCTAAATCAAACACACATCACTCAGTCACTGCATATTTTATTAGGGGGAGAGAAATCATGAGGTCCAAGACTCCGTTCCAGCGCTGAAAGGAAATGAGTGGACTGTCGACATGTACCTAATTTCATGGTCAATGTTATCTTTGTAAATGACGACAGCCAATTTTTTGTTAAAAAAATACAAAAGAGCTTGTTTATAATTAAAACAAATAAAATATATTTTGTTAGTTGAAAATATATACTTTATTTATTTTATGACAAATTTATTTTAGCCGAGTCTTCTAGAGCTCTTTCACGGCGCTAAGCTAGTTCTTCGTGATGGGCGGAGGACGAAGGTTGCAATTTTCTTTTTACAACTCACGTAGCATTTGGTTCAGGACGGCTGCTCAAAATAATTAGTTTTAAAAAAAAATAACTATAACTATAATTATTTTTATATAATAATCAGTGTTATTTCAAAAACTTATTTTAATTTTAAAAAGTTATAGTTATAAAACTATAACTAATTTTGAAAACCAAAACTGAATTCATTTCAAATTTCAGGAACTAAGAATACAATTAAATCTTTTGAATAAAAAATTGTATGAACAAAAATAAAAAATGTAATAAATATAATATTACATATGAATCAAATTAAACTAATATTTTGAGGTTTAATTTTGTTGAATATTTTTTAATAGTCAACTACATAGTGTAGAATATATCTAATAACTAATTAAGTTGTAATTAGTTATCGAAAATGACATTTCGTTATCATAAAAAATAGAACAATAAAAAAATCATATATAATAATAATTACATTACAAACCTTAAATAAAAAAATATATTGCATATTATTTCATAGTCAATTAGTCATATATTATTAATGTTGTAAACTCATACTCTAAGGTACATAATTGAGATTTAAACACTATAATTTCGTATGATTGTTGCGCAGAATATGCCACTTTTCTTCTTTTCACATTATAGCTAACCTTTTAAATTAAAGCACAACATGTACCGACGTACGTATTTACTGGTTTGGTTCGCATCTTGAATGGGCAATCATATCAACATGCAAAATTTGCTGCAAAAAGTCTAACTTGGATCCACGTGTTTCACAACAAGCCCAAGCGTTTATTGCTCATATTAGTAGCTGCTTCCACACTTTCATTGCTTCACCACGACGACCAATATAGTCTACTCTTGAGAAGTCATGTTATTTATTTAGTTCACGCCGAACAGTAATACACATGAAGTCTTATATTTATTAATGTTGTGGACTTTTCCTTCATTAGTTTTTTCCTTACAAACCAACCCCATTGCAACATGCCTCAGTTTGATGTTGATTTTTTTAATGCTTTCTAACTACCATGTACGAGTATTTTAGACATTTTGATTTGATATGTAAAGAAACTAAGTTAGAGATTTAATTATAAATCATCTATAAACTTTTTAAACTTTTTAAGGCAGAACGTTAAAAAATTATCATCCATTCAATTAGCTAGCTTATGGAGTTATATATGCATCATACAAATAGTTGGTATTATCTAACACATATTCCAAATAATAAGGAATTTGATTTGGGTCTGTATTTGATAAAGAGGAGAGAAATATTTGAAAATAAATTATGTATTTTTTGAGATCCCACTTTTTATATTCTATTTTAATTAAAAAATTTATCTTCTATTTTTATTTTTTCTATTTCAATCTTTTAAATCAAATACATCCTAAGTGATATGTTAAGAAGTTTGATTATCTGTTAGCGACAGAGCTGGTAAAGACGTTAGCAACAGAGCAGGTGAAGATAGCAATCAGACTGAAGACAAGTGTGAGGCCTCATATTTTATAAATGTATCATTTTTTAATTCGAACCCAAGTTTGGTTATATCCTATCATAAGTGGTGGCGTTATCTTTTATTTTAAAAATTTTGTTTCGCGTTGTCTCAATTTCTTCTTCTTCGCCATCTTGGTTTAGCTTCGCCATGAGCTTGAACTTCTTCTCGCGCCTCCTCTCATCCTCCTCATTGTCGAGGTAATCAATCGCTCACCGAGGACTTGTCGGAGTGGCGCAGGAGATCCGCCTTCGACGGTTGTCCCTTCTTCCTCCTCCTTGCGATCTGAACCATCCCGTGCTCACTCCGCTCTTGCCCCTTGCTTTGTCTCTCTTCTAGTTGGGTTTTCGAGGGCCTGAATATTGATTATTAATTTAAATCAAACGAGTTCAAAAACTCATTTGTATAATATGAAAATGTCATCTGATCAACAAGAAAACAAAAATATCAAACGATTAATTTCATCCGTTCAAATTTTATTGAAAATCAAGTGATGTTCAACGTTCCACAAAACGTGTCTTATATAGTCCAAGTACATAATTTAATCAACTTTAAGGCTTGGCATCTGACATTTCTACACAACCAAGACCAAGACAAACCAGTCATTTCATTTTCTTTTAAAGTAGATAGAGAAAGGAATGAAGCAACCAAATGTTTCAGCACTCAGCAGCCACTATTACAGAAAATAAATCTTGTCATAAATCAATACGTTGTTGTAGGTCCATTCACTGTGGTAAAATCATATTATATATTATAATTATAAACATAAAGGCTGAAAGATCAATGGGTTGGTAAAGATCTGTTTTTACTTAAAAATGTAAGTTAAACTTTTTTTTCCTAGTCAAAAATGAATATTATTATAAAACAAACAAAGCACAAGATGCATAATTATTAAAACGGGATCAGATCGGTGGGTCGGATCAGAATCAATAATCTAACCAATCTAGTTTTACTAACTAATTATATAGTTGATTTGATCAAAATGGGTCAAATCTGGCAGATCAATTTTTTTTTGGATTTTTTTTTATTTTTTTGAATTATTACAAATAATTATTTTGAATTTTGGAATATGAATGAATTTTTCTTATTTAAATAATATTAATTATATACTTATATAATAAATACATCTATAATTTTAAATTTTTAATATATACTAGATCAAATTAATTCAATGATTAAACTAACCTATTACAGGATAAATAATTAGACCAATTTTAATAACAGATAAGATGTGCCTTATTTGCTAAAAGGCAAACATATGACATTATGACAAGATAGACATTTACAAACTCAGTCCCTATCTCCAAACATGACAGAGTCTAACATATGAAAGAAAAAGATGTTTCATATGATGTGTAAGAAATATCAGTCGTTGGATTAAAATTTTAAGATAGATTAGTAATTGGAAACCTGTTAGTACAGTATTTTCACTTTATCTTTTGGCAGCGAGAAGTACGCATGGTGATAGGGGACATCACCTCTACTGATACATTACTTTACGAAAAATATTCATTCATTTCATTCAATATATACAATTAAATGCAAAAAGTTGAGAACAAATTATTTAAATAATATTGAGTTTAATTCTTTATGAAAATAATTTAATTAAATTTTATGAAGTCATGTGATGCTCTACGACTTCCCTTTTTTTTTCTTTTTAATTTAATTATTCATTTTTTTTATTTTTAAAACAATGTTAAATGATTTTTAAAATTAAATAATTTTTAAAATAAATTAACTAAAATTTTTAAATTTAGTTTAAGAATAAAAATTTGTAATTTCCTACTCAATATATAAACAAATTTATTTGTCTTTTCAAATTTCTCAAATAATAAAAAAATATATTAAACTAATAATAACATTTTTTAAATTATTTCTTTTTAAATTATATTAAATTACTCAAATAATAAAAAATTAAACTAATAACAATATTTTTTAAATTATTTCTTTTTAAATTATATTAAATTAAATAAATAATGACAGAGAAAAAATTATTTAATTAATTTGAAAAAATATTTTTCATAAAGTATTTTTATTTTAATGTAAAATTTGGTTAAAAATAAATAAAATTTAATAAATTATTTTCATAAAAAATTAAACTCAATATTATTTAAACAATTTATTCTCAACTTTTTGCATTTAATTGTATATATTCAATGAAATGAATGAATATTTTTCGTAAAATAAAGTACTTCAGTAGAGGTGATATCCCCTTTCACCATAAGTCCTTCTCGTTGCTAAAAGATAAAGTCAAAATACTACATCAACAAATTTCCAATTACTAATCCATCTTAAAATTTTAATCTAATTATCAATATTAAGCATCATACCAAACATCTTTTTCTTTTGTATGTTAGACTCCATCGAATTTTGAGCACTATACTGCCGTAGACTGAAATCAAAACGACAAATCATGTAGCTGTGACCCAAACGATGGTCGTGGGACCCAGCTAGATAATTCATTATTCAAGTGATTTAGGGTGGGACCCATTTACTGCAATGGATAACTGTGAGTCAAAACGAAATAGCTGGAACAAGGTTGTCTGGTCGGAGCGCCGCTATACTTCACTGTCACTGGATTGAAGGTAAGGTTGCCCTGTTTTTTGCTAAGATTTTTTTAATCACGAAAATGACAGATAAATAACAAAATTAGGAAACGAGTATCTTTATTAATTAAGAAATTAATAAATAAAAAATAAATTAATTTCTGTGTATTATACATTACATTCTAATTTCAAGCACACACTTGACTTCATTAGAAAAGGTTGTCGTGGACACTGGCGTGTGCAGATGTAAAAAAAGTGATCACATAGTGTATTAAACTTACAATTAGCAAACGAGAAGCGGCAAATGCAGGAAGAAACGACTAGCAAATAGCAGAAATCTCTTGCCTGTGGGCTGTGGCCAGATCATACGCCGTTGTCGCCTACTGTCTTTCTTCTCAATGCACTGTAAGTTGTAACTCATACTTCAATTCACAATAAAGTGAACGCTTACGTTATTTTACAAGTATGATTGTCGGTGCAGATATTGTACTAGTAATCTAATTAATTACTACATTTATATCCTCGCTAATAAACTTAATAATAAATTAAGATATATAAATAAAAAAAATGATGAGTGAGTTTATGGTTATCTTGAGCAAAAGTGGAAAATCTACCTCAAAGTTAAAAACTGATAGTTAATAGTTAAAAAAGTTAATTTATTAAATTATAAATATTTAATAAAATTAATTGTTAAAATAATTAAAAAAGTAAATTGAAATAAAAATAGTAAAATTATGATTTATTTTAAAAAATTGATAAATATATTAAAAATAAAAATAAAAAAATTATAAAAAATTAGAAGTTTCAAACAAGTATTTGAAAAAATGTTATTTCGCCTATGTTCAGCCAAACTAATTGGACAATTTGTCGTACAGACTGAAAAATTAACTTATTAAATTATAAGTGTTTAATAAAATTAACTATTGAAATAATTGAAAAATATAAAATGACATAAATGTTGGAAGTAAGGAGATCTGAGAGAGAAGGGTTTAGTGTTGAGTGCTTGAAGTATTACACCAAGAGACATCAAAATTTGGAATGCTCAACGGTGTTACCTCCAGCTTAAGGAAAATCCTAGTAATATAATAAGCTATTGGACTCCAGCCCATATTGGCTCATATAACCATACAATAACCTATTGGACTTGTATGTGAACATATTATTATTAATATATATATAACATATATATTCAACAATAAATAACATATTTAAAAATAATAAAAAAAAATTAAAAAAAATTTCAAAAATAAAAAAGAAATAAAATATAAAAAAACTAAAAACTAGAAGCTAAACCATTTAATGTGTGTTGACAAGATGAACATCAAGTGGTGAATTGGTGATTGCAAATTAATCTGCAGAGGACTTCATTGACACAACCTCTCTCAGGTGAATGATCAGATATATCTTATTTTGCTTGCAAAATTTTATTAAGAATGTCCCACGTGCTTGCTTGAAATTTTTGTCATAATTGCCAAGCATAGTAATGACATTTTTATCAATAGCTGAGATAATTGCATGTGGGATCGATGAACTGGTACCAATGGTCTTGAGCATGGGTGAGGGATGCCTTGCGCATAGGGGTTGTTATTTCTTTTAATTCATGTAAGGCTCTATCTAAACATCGTCACACCTTGTGGCTTATTAGGAAAGCTGTAACAAATCTGTAACTATAATTTAAAATAGTTTCTGATAGCTGTAAATATAGTTCCTATTTATTTGTATTCTTAGCTTCCTAGTTAGTTTGTTAGGATTGTTAGGAGATTCTGGATCAGCGTACAGCTGTTTGATCGATTTGTTACCTTTGCTGTTACAAGCCATTATTTAAGGCTGCAAACTGTTAATGAAGTGGCTCGGGAATTCAATCAGTTTCTATTATGGTATCATGAGCCTATCGATCTAGGGTTCATATTTTTTTTTTCAGCTAAGAACCATGGCTGATAGAACATTCAAAATAACTGACCCTCGGTCCCCTTTCTACACTCATTCTTCTGACAGCCCTGGTATCCTCCTTACCACCGTTTTGCTTCGTGGTCAATCTAACTACGACAATTGGGCGAAATTGCTTAAAACTGCCCTAAGAGCCAAAAATAAGCTTGGTTTCATAAATGGAGATATCATCGCCCCAACGGATGACAAGTCCGATGAGTTCCTTGCCTGGACTCTATGCAATTCTATGTTGAATAGTTGGATCC
>PYAF01002932.1:262355-288979 GCA_007407185.1 Glycine tomentella | reverse complement strand
TGAGATATGGCACAAACGTCCTTGTAGATATGATACCCTTAAAACTTGGGGTTGTGTTGCCTATGTAAGGATACAAGATCCTAAAAGGCCTAAGGTGGGACCTAGAACCACTACTTGTGTATATCTAGGTAGTGCAGAAGATAGTGCTGCAAATAGATTTTTGGATCTATCTACTAATACAGTGATAGAATCTAGAGATAAAGAATTCTTTAAGTACAAGTTTGTTAACAATCTTGACTTGAAGGCTTTTGGATCTACAAATATGATTTCAGAATCTCATGTAGAATCTATAGCTTGTCCTTCTGACACTAATCTCACACAACTGGCTTTTGAACCAATCTCAGTTAGAAAATCTACAAGAGATAAAGTTTCTAAAAGTTTTGGTGATGACTTTGTCACTTATCATATAGAGGGTGATCCATTCTCCTATCAAAAAGCAATGAGATCTAGAGAATCCTTACCGTGGGCAGAAGTCATAGATGATAAAATGAGTTCTTTGCTACAGAATCACACTTGGCAGCTAGTCAATTTGCCAAAAGGGGCTAAGGCTATAGGCTGTAAGTGGGTATTAAAGAAGAAATTGAATAGTGACGGATCAATAGCTAGATATAAAGCACGTTTAGTAGCTAAAGGCTTTAAACAACAGAGTGGAATAGACTTTTTTGACGTTTATTCACCTGTATGTCATCTGTCAACTATAAGAATTCTTCTTACTTTGGCATCTATTGAACACTTTATAGTGCATCAAATGGATGTAAAGACAGCTTTCTTAAATGGAGAGTTAAATGAAGAAATCTACATGGAACAACCTGAAGGGTATGTCATGAAAGGTCTTGAGGATAAAGTTTGTAAATTGAACAAATCTATGTATGGTCTTAAACAAGCACCTAAGATGTGGCATCTTAAGTTTGACAAGGTGGTAAAGAGCTATGGTTTTCAGTCCATTTATTCAGATAAATGCCTTTACTATCATTTCATGTCAAATAAGATAGTCATCATATGCTTGTATGTTGATGACATGTTAATTCTTGGCTCTGATCATTCTATAGTGAGTGATGTGAAAAGCACTTTAGCTAGAGAATTTGACATGAAAGATCTTGGTATAGCTAATACCATTCTTTCTGAATAAAATTCTTTTAAATTGCAAAATATAGTAATATTCAAAATTAATTTTAAAATATATTAAAATTAATAAAATTAATTTTATATTAAAATTAATTTTATATTTTTTTATATTACTAATTAAAAAGTTCATTTGTATTTGAGGATGATGTTTTAAAATTGAGTTCATAAGAACTAATTTCATTTTTTTACCTAAACTGCAAAATATATTAATATTTTAAAATTAATTTTAAAATATATTAAGTTCATTTATTTAAAATATTTATTAATATTTTTTTTTCTTTTGAACAATACTAGTTTGTTTGCTTAGGTTTGAGATGATTTCAAACAGTTTATTTGTTTTCTTGTTCACAGGAAAAAAATATGCGCCAAGTAGAATTTGTGAAGAGTAATTTTTAACCTTTTTGTACAGTAAAATTAATTTTGAATATTATTATTATTATTATTTATCACCAAGTCAGAACTGATTCTTCTAAACTCAATTTTAAAATATCATTTTGAAAATACAGAAAAACTTTTTTAACTGGTTCAGTCGACAAGAATTTTGCCAATGACTAAAAGCAAATGAACCCTTCATTGGAATCTAAAATCAAGAAAAAGTTCTATAGGTAATGCAGCAAAGAAAGACAAGTATAAGAATTCAAATAGAGTTGGGGGCAATTCAGGCATGAATACATCTAACACCATATCCAGTAAAATTCCCCCAACAAATTAAAGCTAAAGTCCTATTATAGAACATTACCAGGACAAAAAAATGTAGCCTGTTCTCTTTAACAAAACTATACCAACAGATAAGCAACTGATGTAGGACTCATTGATGTTAGCAAACAAACAAATCAGCTAGCACTTGAGAAGCTGCTTGTTAATCTGTACATCCACCATGAACACATTTAAGCCTCAACACTGCCTCTTGTCCAAAGCTTCACTGCTTTATTACAATTATTACTTTTCTGATACTTTCACTTATCACGGAAGGAAACAATATAGAAAATTACCAAGGACAGTGCTAAGTATCTTTTCTCCATTTTTCATCTTCCTTCTGTCAATTATGCTATTAACTCCAACTTCATCAAGTATGGCATCTAAGAAATGAACCAAGAGGCACTGGATAATGTGATATTCCCTAAAAAATGATGAGTTTGGATACACTGTGTGGAAGTATAGGGAAGATTGGTGAGTTTGAGGAGGGAGTCTAGCATACGAAAGAAAAAGATGTTTCGTATGATGCGTAAGAAATATCGGTCGTTGGATTAAAATTTTAAGATGGATTAGTAATTGGAAACCTGTTGGTGCAGTATTTTCACTTTATCTTTTGGCAGCGAGAAGGACGCATGGTGACAGAGGACATCACCTATACTGATACTTTACTTTACAAAAAATATTCATTCATTTCATTCAATATATACAATTAAATGCAAAAAGTTGAGAAAAAATTATTTAAATAATATTGAGTTTAATTTTTATGAAAATAATTTAATTAAATTTTATTTATTTTTAACCAAATTTTTACATTAAAAAAATACTTTATGAAAAATATTTTTTCAAATTAATTAAATAATTTTTTCTCTATCATTATTTATTTAATTTAATATAATTTAAAAAGAAATAATTTAAAAACCTTGTTATTTAGTTTAATTTTTTAATATTTGAGTAATTTAATATAATTTAAAAAACGTTGTTATTAGTTTAATATATTTTTTTATTATTTGAGTAATTTGAAAAGGTAAATAAATTTGTTTATATATTGAGTAGGAAATTACAAATTTTTATTCTTAAACTAAAATTAAAAATTTTAGTTAATTTATTTTAAAAATTATGCAATTCTAAAAACCATTTAACATTGTTTTAAAAATAAAAAATGAATAATTAAATTAAAAAGAAAAAAGGGAAGTCGTACAGCATCATACGACTTCAAAGTCATGTAGCTCCACACGACTCCTAATAAAAAAGAAAAAAAAGAAAAAAGGAAAAAAAATGGAAAAATTGAAAAAAAAGAGAAAAAAATAGCAAAAATAATTTTGTAATTTTACAGATAAACTTATCAAATATTGTGGTGCATTTAGCAATACATACTTAAAAGTCGTAAGCAATCCCACGACTTTAAAGTCGTAGTGGAAGGGATGCAGATAGCAAAAAAATAAAATGATTTCAAAATTTTGAGGTGCGAATAACAAAAAAAACTATACGACTTTAAAGTCGTATTCAAACGTTAGAAAAAATAAAAAATATATAAATTAATAATTAAAATTATATATTTATGAAATTATTTAACTATCTAATTTATTAATTTTCAAACAACCTAAGATTTAAATTTTATTTTTCAAATTAATATTTTTAATTTAATTATTGGATTTTTTCTTTTTTAAACAACTTTATTTAATCTTTTTAAGCAAAATATTTAATTAATGTTATGAAATTATTAAATGTATTTTATTGTTGTTAATATATCAGCTATTCAACTAATATATTTTTAGATTAATTAACATAATGATATTTATCAAAATAAATCAATAAATACAAATAAATAAATATATCTCTTATTTCATATAAGAAAAAAAAGTCTACTATTACAAAAAGAAATTATTCAAATAATATTTCTATCCAAATTAGAAATTTAAAATTACTAACAACAATTACAAAATTATTTTAAAAACTAATAAAATTAATATAATAAATTACAATAATTTAATTTATATAGATAAAGGAACCAAACAAATTTAGTATCATTATTTCATATATTATAATAATTAAATTTATATATTTGTTAAATTATTTTACTATCCAATTTATTAATTTTCAAACAACCAAAAATTTAAGTTTTATTTTTCAAATTAAACTTACATGTGTTATTTAAATTTTTTAATTTCCTACTCAATATATAAACAAATTTATTTACCTTTTCAAATTACTCAAATAATAAAAAAATATATTAAACTAATAATAACATTTTTTAAATTATATTAAATTACTCAAATAATAAAAAAATTAAACTAATAACAATGTTTTTAAAATTATATTAAATTAAATAAATAATGACAGAGAAAAAAATTATTTAATTAATTTGAAAAAATATTTTTCATAAAGTATTTTTATTTTAATGTAAAAATTTGGTTAAAAATAAATAAAATTTAATTAAATTATTTTCATAAAAAATTACATTCAATATTATTTATATAATTTGTTCTCAACTTTTTGCATTTAATTATATATATTGAATGAAATGAATGAATATTTTCCGTAAAGTAAAGTACTTCAGTAGAGGTGATGTCCTCTGTCACCATGCGTGCCAAAAGATAAAGTGAAAATATTGCATCAACATGTTTTCAATTACTAATTCATTTTAAAATTTTAATCCAACGATCAATATTTCTTACGTATCATATGAAACATCTTTTTCTTTGATATGTTAGACTCCGTCTCTAAACATATTAAACATTCTACCCCATACATCAAACACCATCAGCTTTTGAAATCACAAAAATGTAAGTTACACTTTTCTGAGATTCTAAACTATTTGGATTCTAGAAATTCACTGTAATTAAAAAGTTCCATGATCATAACATAAATGAGCAAGAATTTTCTAACCAGCGGATACCGCTTGCCATAGGATAACAAGTCACTATGTGGTCAGTGACTAAAAAAGATGAAATTTTTTTTTTAATGTTTAACTTGTTTTTTATTTATAAAAAAACACATTTTCTAAAAAACGAATTACATTAATAATCTAGTTTTCGAAATTTTGAACTTGTAAATGTTTTTTTTTTTCATATTTGGTTTAGTTTTTGAAAAATAACATTCCCATATATTTTTTAGTTATATTTCTCACAAAATTATTTTCATAACAGAATGTGAGAATCTATCTAACTTTCCGAGTTTTAAAAAAGTTTTAGAATGATAAACAATAAGTTAATAAATAAATGTTAACTGGTCAAAAACTGATATTTATAATTATAATAAAAATATAAATAAACAATAGTCTAAATATTTTTTTTCATAAACTAGTTATGTCTTAATGATTTTCTTCTTTTATTTTTAAAATATATTTTAAAAATTAAGTTAAGAAATTATTTTTAAAAAAAAGTAAAGATGTACTTAAATAAATAATTTTATATAATTTAAATTATATTAAAAATCCATAGAGTGATAGTAATAAAATGATTTTTTATTGGAAGAAGCAAGCCGAGAACGTTTACATTTTTGTTTATAAATTAAATTTAAATTTATTTACTGTTGGAAACCCCTTAGATAGAATCAAAGCCAGGTCGCTCCGTCGCAGTTTTACGGCAACGGTGAGCTTAGTTAGTGAGAAGAGGTTCCGTCATCGTCATGGCCCCCAGAATCCTACTATGCGGCGACGTTTTAGGCCACCTAAACCAGCTCTTCAAGCGCGTCTCATCGGTGAGTCACTCACCCAGTCACCCTCTCTTTCCTTAGGGTTTTTTTTCATCATTACTCACTCGGAGGCGTGACATTGCACTGAATCCATTTCATTTCACGTGGTTGTTGTATTGTAGGTGAACAAATCTGCAGGTCCATTCGACGCGCTCTTGTGCGTGGGTCAGTTCTTCCCGGACTCACCGGAGCAGCTCGAGGACTTCACCAAATACATCGAAGGTGGTTCCCACTTTCCTTTCCCGACGTACTTCATCGGCGACTACGGCGTCGCCGCCCCCAAAATTCTCCTGCAAGCTTCCAAGGACTCCGCTAACCAAGGCTTCAAGATGGACGGCTTCAAGGTTTGCCACAATTTGTACTGGCTGAAGGGCAGTGGCAAATTCTCCCTCTTTGGTACCAACCTTTTCTCTTTTGCTTTGCTAATTTTATTTGGACCTTCATCGGTTTCGCGAATTCCGTGTCTTATATGTTGCAGTTATATGTAGGGTTATCCGTGGCCTATTTATCTGGTAGGAAGTCTTCCAGTGCTCAACAGTTTGGAACTTACACTGAAGACGATGTTGATGCATTGCGAGCAATTGCCGAGGAACCTGGAGTTGTTGATTTGTTCTTGACATATCCTTCAATTCATGTGCTTTACTCACGTAGAGATTAGAGAAACAGTTAGTTAGTTACTTCTTGCATAATATATGAGCTATGTAGATAGGCTTGATGTAATCTGTTTCTGTTTGTTCACTTCCTTGATTCATTATTACTAACGAATGGCCGAGTGGGGTCACCAATAGAGCAGCTGATTCGGACATTCCTGCTGGACTCCCTGATGCTGCAGACGGTGATTCAACCGTATCGGAGTTAGTACAAGAGATCAAACCACGGTAATTGTTAGATAGACAACAGCTATGTTTGCTTGCTGAAAATTTTATATTCAACTACTGTAATAGTGGTAATCAGATTAGGCATTTTATATTTAACAAATGGGATAGTATGTTTAAACAGTAATTCACATTATTTGGTTGGAATTGGGTTGTGCACTTGAGATTTGACAGGGTAAGGCCTCTGGTTCCTTGTTCAATTAAGTGACTTTTTGTGTTCTATTGTGTTTATTATACTTGTTGTGGCATGGTAAAATTAACATTGTATTTGTTATCCTTGAATCTGGGAATGACAATCTCAGGAGTGGTAAAACAAGAATGGGATTTGGTTACTGATGACCAAAAGATTAATTAAGGTTATAATACTAGGAGGGGGTATCATGAAGATCACTAGATCAGGATTTATCATATTTTCTGGAGGAATTTGGTGCTCCATATGTGTCTTTTTGTGGTCTCTCTTGTGGCCTTTGTAAAGAAGGCCTGATTCTGCTCTTTGCTTTTTTTTTCTCATGATTTTTTTGGGGGTAGTTATCACATTGCAGGTACTAAAGGTATATACTATGCCCGCGAACCGTATTCCAATGTTGATGCTGTGCATGTCACTCGTTTCATAGGGCTTGCGTCTGTTGGAAATAAAGATAAGCAGGTATTTGGCCTTTTATCTTTTTTGACATCTCTGATTTCAGATGGTACTTTATTTTTTTTAATCAAAAAATTAACTTGCCCTTTTGTCACTCCCTTAATGGTTAATAGCTTTTCAGTGCTGTAACATTTTATTTGCTTCTGCATTTCAGAAATTTATTCATGCAATCTCCCCCACACCTGCATCCACCATGTCTTCAACTGAGATTGCCATGAAAACCACAAATACCACCTTATCACCATACACATATGAGGAGAAAAGAACTTCTTCAATGGATTCAACAAAGAGATCCAGTGACTCTATCTCTGATCCTCAATATTGGAGATATGATGTTTCTCAAAAGCGACAAAAACATGAAGCTGGACACGGTGATAAATTGTGTTTCAAATTTGTTTCTTCTGGTTCTTGTCCACGAGGAGAGAAGTGCAATTTTCGACATGATACAGATGCAAGGGAGCAGTGTATGAGAGGTGTTTGTTTTGATTTTTTGAACAAGGGAAAATGTGAAAGGGGTCCAGATTGCAACTTTAAGCACAGCCTGCAGGATGAGGGTGGTAGGCTTCCTTCTAGGAGGCCTGGATCTGGCAGGTTTGTCTTTGGACTTACTATGTTCTATAATCAATTTGCATTCTGTTATTTAGTGATCCTTGATTTGTAAGTTTATGTATTTTGTTAATATTAATGTGATAAATATTTGATTTTGTTATTCAGTTATTCCTCATATTTATTTATTTGATTCTTCCTTGTTCCCTTTAACGTTTAGTCATTGACAAATATATCCTAAAATACAACTGCAGGTCAAAAGAATGTTGGTTTTGCTTGTCAAGCCCAAATGTAGAGTCACATTTAATCATAAGCATTGGGGAAAATTACTACTTGGCACTGGCTAAAGGTCCACTTGTTGAAGACCACGTACTGATAATACCAGTCGAGCATATGCCTAGTACCTTATCCATGTCTTCTGAATCTGAAATAGAGCTCTCTAGGTTTCAGAACAGTCTCAGGAGTTACTGCAAGAGCCAAGAGAAGGAAGTCATCTTTTTTGAGTGGGTCTCCATACATGGCACTCATGCCAATCTTCAGGTAGAATTTTCTATTGATAATGGAAATTCTCAAAAGAACATGATCTTTACATTTCATTTAATGATCTGACTTGCTTTCGTCTCTACACTACCTTTTGTTGCCTTGCTTGTCCTCTTTCCCCTTTTATAATTTGCTTAATTTCATTTTGGATATCCAATCTCTTCTTCATTTGGTTGGTTAGTTATTTTCTGCTTTATCAGTAGTAGTATTTTGTCAATTAAGTTTTTTTTTTTTTTTTCCTCATGGAAGATTATATTAGTTCAATTTTTATTTGATTGACTGTTGTTTTAGATTGTCTCTCCTATTGACTTTCTACTCTTTTATGTAGGCCATTCCCATTCCATTTTCCAAAGCAATTATGGCCGAGAAAGTTTTCAATTTAGCTGCACAGAAGTTGGGATTTGAATTTGTGGCTAAGAAATGTAAGTATTATTCTTCAGAGCATGCTTCATATTTCATAGCTTATGTGGCTTCAGACCTGGATCCATTAAGTTCTTTTCCCTTATGTCCTTGTTTTTCATTGACTCTATCAATTCTCAGACATTGATTACCTGATTTGAAAAAATCAACTTCAATTTATTTATTTTGAAGATGATGTACATTTATTATTATTTTTGTGTGGTGGGTGGGGGGAGGGGGTGTTTTTGATCTTTTGCTACATTCTTATGTTGTTCTTTTATGCAACTCAGTTGATAGCATTTCTGATGGAAGGAAGTTTTTGAAGGCGCAAATTGATGGGGATTCAAGCTTGTTCTATGCTCAAATCCCAGGAGGCACAATTCTGCTGCATCATGTTGAAGAGAAAGAGAAATTTCCTGCCCAATTTGGTCGTGAGGTAGCCTTCTAATAGTGATGCACTGAGTAAATATATAATCATATCAATATATTTCTTAACAATTTCTTTTTCAGGAAGAGGTCATCAATGATTAGCATGCTTTTGTTACAAGATATCAACTCTTTGTATTTATCAGATAGAGTTAACACTAGTGAACATGAATCAGGTTCTGGCGGGGTTGCTTAATATGGCAGATAATGCTGATTGGAGGAATCGCAAACATAGCAAAGATGAAGAAATGAAAATTGTTGAAGTTTTCAAGAGCCGATTTCAAGAATATGATCCAAACTGTTAGATTGTTCTTACAGTGAATTCTTAATTAACTACAAAGTTATCATGATTATGGTGATTCCTTGTTCATCTTTCGGTTGTATGCCCTAATTGATTCAGTGCTGAATGCCAACCTGAAAGGTGCATACTTGTTTGATTTTGTAATCATCGACCTGTTTCCTTGATTATTGGAACTAACTGATTTTTATAATTGTTCCTTTATCAATGAATTGGTGCTTAGCAGATTTTACAGCTCTGCTGGATTTCATTTGGTAACCTTTTTTAGCAAGCAGCTTCTGTGGTAAGCTTCACTTTCCTTATACTTCCTGTAGCTTGTGTCTCAAAACCTGCGTTGCTATTTTTTTGTGAGATGATAAATGCACATTATTTTCAGGCAAAGAATCACCAAGCTGAGGTTGCCATTTTATAACTTAGACTATGAGCATCAGTCAGCAGCTGTTGCATTCAAGTTTTGAAGCGTTTTTCTCCTGCTTTTTGTACGTAATTGAGAAAGTATTCGTATTTGTTTCGAGAGGCAAGGAGTTTGAGGGCCAGAGGAGATTCGCTTCAACTTTCTGCTCGTGAAGCAGTACCTTTTATTCAATCTTGAGATCTTACAAGATTTGTTGTACTTGCAGTTGCGTAAAAGTTTGGATAATTTGTGTATTTTCTCAAAGCTCAGCTTCCACCATTTTATGGAAAATTCAATTCACTAGACGCTAGTGGTTTTGGTATATAGGCTTTTCCATTTTGTTACGAAATTACCGTGCCTTTTCACTCGTATTTTTCTGGCCATATGTTATAATCTGAGGGCTATATCATCCTGCATTTCCAACCTGCTGGCCTAATTCAAAAAGTGGAGAAATATAGGCATAATTTGTGATATAATATGATAAAAAGGTGAATAAAAAATATTGCTGAATCTCACGTTTTAGTATAGAAATATATACATTGATAAAATTTATTTAAGGGGTAGTATTTCAAGTAGTGATAAGAATCCATTTCTAATTTCTTATAAAAGATAAAAAGGAATAATAAATGCTAATGTGTAATTAAAATTAAGAAGTGTATAAAAATTGTAACTCTTTTCTGAAGCATGGTTCAGAATTACTTTTTCTCCACTTCTTGTTTTTTTTAGGCTATATGTAAAATGCAATCTTGTCTTATCTTCATGGTCATTTGTCAATATTTTTCCCAGCGTCAATATGGAAACAGCGTGTAATGTTTTTTCCGTCAATTTCTGTTGAAAGACAATCATATTTAAAGCATCGTCATATTCAAATTTTAACTTTTATAAAATATTAGTTTTTTTATTATAAACCTAAGCTACCATTAAATATGTGGATAAATTATCGCAGAGATGTTTCAAAGTTCAAATTTAGATATATAATTGTATTAAATAGATTGAGAAAGTTTCATTATTTACAATAATCTTATTCAATTTGATTATAATTTTTTTAATAAAATTTAACCATAATTTATTGAAAAAATAATCTAAACACCGGAAGTGAAAATTATTGTATCTTTTTTTTTTGTCTAAATTACAGATATTTTTTATGAAAGTAATTCTGTTTTAGGCAAAATTTAAAATCAAGATCTCTTTTATCGGAAGTAATTCTGTTTAAGACAGAATTTAAAATTAAGCTTCTGATTAAACTAAAATAATTCTGTACGAATTAATTGACGTGGTTGATGGTGGAAACTACTACGTGTAATGATGGTTGGTGAGAAAGTTTTCTTATTTTAATGTTTACCGATGCACCCCCCCATTCTTGATCCTGTTATGGTGGGCATGACAGCAAGGTTTCCACACTAGCAATTCTATTCTACTGGGGCTGGCATTAGCAGTAGCACCATCGTGGTTTTGTCTTGAGGCTAGTGCCACTCACTAGTCACTAGAATCCAAAAAACAATCACGGATATTTTTTGTTCGTAGAAGGAAATTAAATAATTAGCCGTCAAATCTGCACCGCCCTTCCTCACAACCTGAGTCCTCAGCTGCCTCTTCTCATCTCATCTACCTCCTTAAACCCTAAACCCTTTATAATCACCCTCCTTTTTGGCTGTTTTAGTATGGAATTATATTATATTGTTTATGTGATAGTATTTTTTTTAATTTTTATTGCATTGTTTATTTTGTCACACAATTTTCTTTATTTTCCTAATTTCCCTCCTTTTATAAAATTAATTTACAACTAGCTTTTCCCTTTACATACCTGAAATCGTAATAAGTATTAAGTGATTTTGATTCTTATGACATTTAGTACCTTATTGGCTTATCAGAAGCTTTCATGTGATGGAAACAGTCAATTTCACAACATAATGCTTATAATCATAATTTAGCCTCTTCAGTTGCCCCCGTCTATCAACTTTCTTTCGGTTGTGCCAATTTTTTCTTTAAAAGAAAAATAAAAATGGACCACTGCTTTATAGTTGCAATACTAGTTAAATTCACTGAACAATCGTTAGGTTATAATCAACCTGAAAAAGTCATTAGATGCTGCATTCTGAACTGTCATTAAAATCTTTTGGTTCAGAGTGGCCAGAGCTATTATCTAATTCCTCATATCTCTGATTTTGATAATCTCTGAACTGATCAAAAAATAAAAATCATTAGTTTGCTTTCTGCCCCCTTGTAAGAGTGTCACGGGCGCCACATTTTTCATTTGTCTCACAAACATAAAGGAGTGATCGGTGATGGACTCTTCACACCAACTTCCATTTCTTACATTTTTCAATTTCGTTTTACATGTTTCAAACGGGTGAGATGGGATTATTAATTGATGACCGAACAATTCTTGTGTAAATATAATATTTATAAGTATTGTTAATTTAAAATCAAAATAATTTTAACACAATTTTTTTTGTATAATTTTATTGTGATTTTAGTAATCTTAAATTTCTTTAGTTGTGCACTTGTGCGTGTAAACATTTTGTTCTCACAAATGCTGTCATTAGTCACTTCTTAATGTTTTGTTTTATTCAATTATGCATGTCTAGAGAGACACATATGATTGGATCCTTCTCATTTTCCCACTCATCTCTCTCTCTCTCTCTCTCTCTCTCTCTCTCTCTCCAATTTATAACTTGTCTTAACTTCTTCTATTATTTTGTGTTGCAGAAGTCACATTAACCATTAAAAATCTGAGAACATGTATGGTGACTAATGATGTGTCAGAACAAGGTACGGCCACATGGCGCACACCTTTTAATTTTGGTACAAAACACATGAAAGTTGAAGCAGCTTATTATCAAGTTATTACCAAAATGGAGAAAAGCTACTAGGCAACCAATCTCCATTGAACTGAAGCAAGAAGCAATGACAATTTGTCAATAAATAATAATCCACTGCACTGAGACTGAGCCACCACCTTAATCTAACTTTCACGGAGAGATTAGAAAATTATATGTATATAAATATATAAGTACAAGGTTGTTCTGTTCATGAAATCATGTTAGTCTCTTTGTCCCACCTAATTGACTCTCCCAAAGAAGAAGGAAGGGGTTTGCTATTTCATTATTTTTTTTTTCGAGGTTTCTTAAGTGTGAACTCACATGTGTTATTGACTATTGTTTCTCCCTTGGATCACTTTTATTAACTTTGTTTAACTAAGTGTGAAAAGAGTTCTTCAACTTTTACCTCTCCGCCCATGGAAATTTCCAAACTCTGCCAATGCCAGAAGTATGGTTTTCAAGAAGCAAATGTTTTGGGTCTTGTCCTTTTCACAAAAAACAGTTCTGGTTTGTTCCATAAACTGTCTTCTTATTGCTTTGCTGTTACTATGTGGGCCACTTCTCCAATTTAACACCCTTTTCTTCTTGCTTCAAGTTACCAACTTGTTCAAAACCTGTAATTTATTCTCTCATTTATTCTGAGGTTGTACTTGGAGACTGGAATGGGATGGGGGTGGTTTTGGCCTTGATGCTGCAGCTCTGCATCATTGCCTTTGCTGTGACAGCTCATGAGTTCAATGGTAGGTGGTTGCTTAATCTTTAGAAATCTAAGTTGAAGTTAATCCTTTGTAAACTTCTCTAGAGTCTATCTGAGATTGTGTGACAAAGAACAAAAAAAAAAAAAAATTATGCTTAAGCTAGAGGTGTTTGATCTGGTTCAAAATACTTCTATTTGTTGTTAAAATAATATGTACCACATAGAGGCTATACATCTGTGCTCAATTTTACAATCAAATTGAACTCCTTATGTCTTTTTCTTTCTGTCGTCTTCTTCATTCCTTACAAAATGTACTTTGAATAGCATTGAAGACGAAACAAGCTGCCACTGGGTTTTAATACCATTATCTCTCCCTATACTCTTGTAACTTGTTCTTGAGAGATGACACGCTACTACAAGTTTATAACCATTAGCATTGGTAACTTATAACAATGTGGCCAGTGTTAATCTTTTTTAACCGGGCTTTTTAAGTAAGGCTCATAATTTCCCAGCTACTGAAGTGGCTGAGAATTACTAATTTGTTTTTTCAGCGAGTAATGTCTTCTTGTCTATGGGATAATTGCTTTTTTCTGCAAAGCATACGCATAGTTGCTTAAACATTGTAGTGCTTTATTATTGTTTTAAGACATGGAGATTCTTCTAGCGAGTGTATTTTTCGCCTGTGTCTTGATTTCTTGTACCTTTGTAATTAGCCAATAGACATTGTTGGATGCTAGAGCATTCCTTAAGAATCTGATAGCCTGCAGTCTTGAAATTTGTGGATGCAGAACAACGAAATATTCTAGCATTTGTTTTTTCTGAATATGATTTTTATTTCAAATTTGATTATTCGAATCCAGACACAAGACACACTTTAAAACCAAACAGAAGACTAATATTGAAATAAATACCAAGATTCCAAAATTGTTAAACTAACGCTGAAATGAGCTCATACCAGTCATCTGATTTGATAATTTTGATTTTTGAACTTGCTGATAATTTTTTCTTCTTTTTATCTCATGGAATTTTTGGCATTCCAACTGATAATATCTTCTTTAAGGGTCCATCATATCTCCATCTCCAGCATTTCTTCCAGTCGTTCCTCCTGGTGAAGAAACACTTGGTCCTATTTATCATGGAGAGGGAAGCAAAGCACCAAACCTGCCATCAGATGGAGATGGTATATCTCATACAAAATGGCCTTGATGTTTTATTTTATAATTGTTCACCATCCTTGTTAGTTTCCACTTATATTTGATACTTCTTTATCTTCTTTCAGGGTTTGTTATATCCCCATCTCCGGCTAACTTACATGTGTATCATTCCCCTAGCTCTCCAGCAGTACCAAATGGTAATCCCATTCTTTTGATCCATTAAATAATCTTGTGATCATCTTACCAAAAGACTATATTTTCGTGATCCAGGGCCATTCTCTAAGCCTCCAAAGACATTTCCACCTTCTACAACAGCTCCATCCCCTCAGAAGATTAAAGACATTGAACCATCCAAATCTCCAAGTCCAAGCACTATAGCATTATCACCACCATATGGGGTTGTTCCCACGCCATCAGCAGTTCAAGGGAACAAGCCACCACCTGTTAAAACAAGTCCACCTCAAAGGGAAGCGCCTACTGTTAGGCCTCCTTTCTCCACACCAACTGCTCCAGGTACATGTCTATGTTGTTTCTTTCTTGTTTTTGGGTGGGGTAGTTTAGTCCAGCTTCTCATTGATATTGACCTTTATTCCTATTCATCTACTGCATTTTATACAGCTCCAGTTGCAACATCTTCTGGCAGATCACCAAAAACTTCACCAGTCAGCCAACCAATTGAACATGGACATTTGACACCTAATGTGGATAATAGGAATGCAAATAACAGTCACCTTGCAGAGCCATTTTCACCAGGTATGTATAAAAGTCTTGTCATGTTTTTGCTAGAACTCGTTAGTGATGCCTTTCCTTTTCGTAGTCAACAGTTTCAATTGGTATTTGACACAAATATGCTCTTCTACGATTCTATCAAATATTTGAACAGCACCAGGTGCAGTACATTCTGCTAATTTGCCAAAAAATTCATCAGCCAGCCAACCAACTGAACATGGAACTTTTCCTCCTAAAGAGGGTACAAATAATGGTCATGGCCCGGAACCAATTTCACCAGGCATGTAATAATAAGTCAAAAGTTGTCACCTGATACTTACTAGATAGTTGTAAAATTTCCTTTTATCATCTCCAGCTACCCTTCAGTATTATTAAGCCACAAGATGTTCTTCAATTGAATTTTGAACAGCCCCTATAGCAGTTAATTTGCCAAAAGAGTCACCAGTCAGCCAGCCTCTTGAACATGGAAGTTTGCCGCCAATTGTCCATCAAAGGAATGCAAATATGGGTCACAACTTGAAGCCTGTTTCACCAGGTTTCTACTAGATGATTCTTTTTTTTTTTTTTTTTTTTTTCTTTTCCCTCTTCATTACCAAGTTCCAGCTGGTATCGATCCTAAATCTTATTTTCTATTATATTATTTGGACAGCCTCAGTTGCTATACCTCCCACAACGTACAAAATAACATCAATGGACAGTGAACCAACGACACAGCATGGAAGCATTCCACCTGATGTTCATAAAAGCAATTCAAATAAAGGTCACAATTCTGAGACAGTTTCACCAGGTAGGTAACAGTCTTATCAAATCATCTCTGAAATTCAACTATATGTTTCTCAATTTCTCTTTTTCATTGAAGTACAGAACCTGTTGCATCCCCACCATGGAAAGTGGAAAATAGCCCACCAGAGGCCCACCCAATTGTCCCAACAATAACTCCATCCACATTAACTGGTACAACTTATTATCCTATTGCAGCACCAGTTACATCACCTCCAAGTGCATTTCCATTAAAACCACCATTGGTCCATCCAATTGTTCCAGTAGCATCTCCATCAAAATTACCAGGTACAAATTTTGAGAAAGGATGTTGTGCTGAACTTCCCCCTCTTTTGTCATTTGTTTTAAAATATTGTAAAATTGCATTTTTCTGTTAAGTCATTCAGCATCTTCATTTCCACATTTGTAGTCTCTCCACAATTCACTTAAAATAACGTAAGTTTGAAAGGTAAAACTCATGTATATTTTGACTGCCTGTTTGAATTACTACTGCTGTTGATAATCCAAAACGTGGTGTGATTGTATCTCTCCTGTTCAATATCACTTAATAATGTAAAATTGAGAAATATGAAGGTTAAATTAGTTTTTTAGTTAATTAATTTATTTTTTAGATTCAATTTGATTCTTTAATTTTTCTGATTTTAATTTGGTCCTTTAATTTTTTAATCGATTCAATTTTATCTTTCCGTCTAAATTGTAAGAAATCACATTTTGTGGTGATTCAAAATTGTCACTAAGTGATTTTAAACAGTCACAAAATGCATATTTTTCAAAAAAAAAAAATAATCAATTTTAAAAATTAGAGGAACAAATTGAAAAAAAAAACTAGAGGACTAAATTGAATGAGTTTTAAAAATTAGAGGATCAAATTGAACCCAAAAATATTAGAAGACTAAAAAACTAATTTAACCAAATAGGAATTCCAATAACTTTCAAATCAAATTGAGATTAAAAAGGGGAAAATCATGACTAACATGTAATGTTTCTTTAACATGCATAATCTCCTTGTGTAAAGAAATAATAAAAGCATGATCATGATGCTGTTTAACACAGAAAAAGATTTTTGGTGATGTTTGCGTGCAAGATGTCTGCATAATTAACTGGACATGCTGGAGAATATGTTACATTGCCATTAAGATGTCTTTTCCGTTTAGTTTCAACTGTTAGCATTCAATTTTCTGGTAGTACTTTGATAATAAAAAATCTTTTATTTTCGAGTCTTATATTTTACTTTTCGATTTTGTCCTTAATATTCAAATGTTCTCATGCAGCTATCATTCTAGAGTGTGCAACATGTGTATCTGCTTTAATTTCTTTTATATTCAAATGGTATAATGCAATCATACTTCAATTCATGGTCATGGACACTTGATTAACACAAAAAAATGTGGTGCAGCACCTGTTTCCTCTCCCACTCCTTTGAGAAGCTTCAATTGGAAGAAAGGTGGAGCACCAATTGTTGCACCTTTGTCCAGAAATCCAAAGCCACTTCCAGCTGTAATACACTCCCCTTCTCAAGGTAGGCTAATACTATTTCTAAATCAAAAGTTGTTTTCTAATACACTTCCAGCAACAATACATTTCTTCCACAGCAGCAGTTGCAAAATTTCATCTAATGAATTTCACATTGATTCAAGAGCAAGAACCATAGAAAATTATCCTAACAATGGAGTTCAAACTTTAAAATTGGCAAAACAATACAAAATTGGCATCATACTGGAATGCTAGTGGAAATGTAGTTACCACTTTCCAAATTTAAAAATGATACTTCATATGCAATCAACCATTCTTTTTCTTTTATAGCTCCTGTAGCACAAAAAGCAAGGCAATTACATCATGCCCCTGAGCCATTGATTTCATCTCCTAAATCTTATTCCAATAAAGAATATCATTCTCCTCCATTGTCACCTACATCCTCATTTTATAAATATCCTCATACAAGGGAGACAATAAACAGCTTTTCTCCTGAATCATCATCTATGGTTTCTCCTCCCACTTCAAAACACCAAGGTTTGCTGTATACCCAACTTATTAAAATTGTGCCAAAAAATGAAGTTCTTTGCAACAATGGAATATATAACCTATTTTTATTTTACACTTTTGATGTAGAAGAAGCAATTCCTCCCTTATTGCAACCAAGAAGTGGACAAAGACACCATGTTTCACCACCGATGAACTCAAGTAACTCTTTAAGTATTATAAATCCTTTTATATGTTTATGTATAAGTACGAGAAGTAAACAAAGGGATTTCTAATTACTCTTTTTTTCTTTTCTTTTCTGTCATTGTAGGTTCTTCAGTTTCCCCATTCTCTTCCCCTATTCATTCAAATACGGGTCAAGTTTCACCTGCCCCTTCTCCATCAATCAAATTTGCATCTCACCCAACTGGAAGTATGAAAGACTGAAATTCCATCCTTTTTCTGAGTTACAGAAATTCCATACTTATTAGTTCGTTAAAAATAACTTAGAAAAATCTTGCCCCTTCATTACATAGAAATTCCATACTTATTTGTCTACATTATTCTTTGGTTTTGTTATTGCATGCACCATTTTTCCTCCTAAAGTAGCTCCATCCGAGTCTTCTTCAAAGAGACCTAAGATGCCACTCTTGCCTCAAGTTCAAGTGCTGCCACCCCCGCCTCCTAATGAAGGTTAGCTCTTTATTTGCTTAATATTATAGATGCCACCTCCACCTCTTGGACTGTTATCACTTATCAGCCTTATCCATCATTCTGAGCTATACATTTTTCAGATTGTATATCAACTGTCTGCACAGAACCTTATACAAATTCTCCGCCTGGAGAACCTTGCAGATGTGTCTGGCCGATGCGAGTTGGTCTTCGCCTTAGTGTTTCTCTTTATACCTTCTTCCCTTTGGTTTCAGAACTAGCTTCTGAAATTGCCACTGGGGTTTTCATGAAACAAAGTCAAGTTCGCATTATGGGAGCAAATGCAGCAGAGCAACAACCTGAGAAAACTGTTGTCCTTATTGATTTGGTGCCACTTGGGGAAGATTTTGATAATACTACAGCCTTTTTGACTTCTGACAGATTCTGGCACAAATTGGTTATTATAAAAGCTTTCTACTTTGGAGACTATGACGTGTTATATGTGAGTTATCCAGGTATATATAAATTTTAATTTCTTGTCTAACCACTTTTTCTCTGTCTCTTTACATGAGAAATTTTATGGTGTACTAATTCTATATATATAGGTTTACCTCCTTCTCCTCCTTTACCTCCTTCAAGCCTTAACATGTCCAATGGAGGTCCATATTCCATTGATGGCAATAATGGAAGGACGATAAAGCCCATTGGGGTTGACATACTGAAGAGACAGCAAAAAGGTGGACTTAGCAGAGGCATAATTTCCACTATTGCTGTTTCTGTTTCTTTAGCAGTTGTTTTATGTGCTGCTGCTGCCTGGGTCATGCTCAAGTTCAGAAATCATGTTAGTCAGCCAGCATCAACCCCACGGCAGCTTTCACCACCTTCTCTTACCAAAGAACAAGGTAATACAACTGATGTTCTAAGAACAATGTGAACTAGCTACTGCAAATTTCCCTGTTAGTTTATTGTCTAAGTGGTTCATAATTAAAAAAAAAACATTGTATTTATGTATTACAAGTTAAATGTTGAGGTGGGGGGAAATGGCAGGAGTTTTGGCTGAAAAAGAATAATTCAATTTCAAAGATTTGAATAAAATATTATTTTGAAACAAAATCATTCTAGACCTGTACTTTTGAGTGTTTCCTTATCGCATAATAATTGTGACAAACAACTTGATTGTTTTATCATGGGGCCCTTTTGCTTACAAAACATGAATTTCTTAGGTACTGCAGGATCACTTAGAGGTGCGGGTGCAGGAGTTGGTTCTGTTTCCACATCATTTCGATCTAGCATTGCTGCTTATACAGGATCTGCTAAGACTTTCAGTACGAATGACATCAAGAAAGCTACTGATAATTTCCATGCTTCAAGAATACTTGGAGAGGGCGGTTTTGGCCTTGTTTACAGTGGTATCCTTGAAGATGAGACCAAAGTGGCAGTCAAGGTTCTAAAGAGGGAGGACCATCATGGTGATCGTGAATTCTTAGCAGAAGTTGAGATGCTTAGTCGTCTTCACCATAGAAATTTGGTCAAGTTAATTGGTATATGTATTGAAGACAGCTTCCGCAGCCTTGTTTATGAACTCGTTCCAAATGGAAGCGTGGAATCCTATTTACATGGTGCTTAAAATTTGCTTCTTAATTATGTGCTTACTGCTTACTTCATTCGTGTGGTAGCATGCCAGTTGCATAGTTCTTCAAGATAATAATCATATTTTATTCTGTTGTCTTATGATAGGGGTTGACAGGGAAAACAGCCCACTTGATTGGGGTGCCCGGATGAAGATAGCACTTGGTGCAGCTCGTGGCCTAGCTTACTTGCATGAAGATTCAAGTCCCAGTGTTATACATAGGGACTTCAAGTCTAGCAACATATTGTTGGAAGATGATTTTACACCAAAAGTATCTGATTTTGGACTGGCTCGAACAGCAACGGATGAGGAAAACAAGCACATATCCACACGTGTCATGGGAACTTTTGGGTATGAAATTTTCTCCATTTCTTTTTTCTGTTTTAGAATTTTTATCTCTTAAGCTTCCTGCCATTAGTTTTCTATGCAAAAGACATTTGCCTCTGTAGTCGCTTATTTTTAGTATCATTTAAGGAATTTGTAAGCTGAAATCATTTAATAATAGCCAGGTTTCTTTGATTGGCATTAGTAATTGTTATGAAGAAGTGGAAGTATAGCAATAATAAAGCTAACAACTATTTCTGGTGATTTGTTGTGGGAATTGGATATCCACCTATAACTCCATCTTCATCTAAGTTATCCAAATGGAAGTATGCTTAATATTTAAAATCTTGCTGGCAAAAATTATCTTCCAGTATTGCGCCTTAGCTAGCTAGTACACTAACCACCCTCAATATGAACCTTTTCTAAATGATTCGACAAAGACAATTTTGGAGGATACATATGAATATGATTTACAATCCTGATTAGTAGTCCTCTTTCCTTATCAGCTACATGCAATACTATTGGAACAACTGTTGAATTTAAATCCATGGCAATATCACCACTTGGTTGAAACCTATTTTTTCCTGGTTGAATTTCACTATCATGCATTTGCTGACATATATATCTTTTGAAAATTGATTTAGTTATGTGGCGCCAGAGTATGCAATGACTGGGCATCTTCTTGTTAAGAGTGATGTTTACAGCTATGGTGTTGTTCTTCTTGAGCTTTTGACTGGAAGAAAACCTGTAGACATGTCACAAGCTCCTGGTCAAGAGAATCTTGTCGCTTGGGCTCGTCCACTTCTCACTAGTAAAGAAGGATGTGAAGCAATGATGGACCAATCTCTAGGCACTGATGTGCCCTTTGATAGTGTAGCTAAAGTTGCAGCCATTGCTTCAATGTGTGTGCAACCAGAGGTATCAAACCGTCCTTTCATGAGTGAGGTTGTGCAGGCTTTAAAACTTGTATGTAATGAGTGTGATGAAGCAAAAGAAGAAGCAGGTTCAAGCAGTTTTAGCCTGGAGGATTCGTCTGTTGATTTAGCTCTTGGAATCAGCACTGTTTCTGGTCAGCTGTCAGATAATTTCCAAAGCCAATTCTCAGCTACTAACTTTGATTCTGGAGTTGATATTGAAAGAGGCTTGGCAGCATCAGAAATTTTCAGTTCATCAGCAAGATTTGCGAGGGCGGAGACTGGATCATTTAGAAGAAACTCTTATTCAGGTCCACTGAGAACCGGAAGAAGCCGGCGGTTGTGGCAGATAATTAGGAGTCTTTCTAGTGGTAGTGTCAGTGAACACGGAACTATGTTAAAGTTATGATCATATTCCCATAAAGAAATTGCATTTTTGTTGGACTTTCTCTGTGTCTATTGCACTACCTGGATTTGTTAATATCATAATATGCAGTTCATTATCTTAACTGTGCAAAGAGACATTCAATCCTCGGCTTTGAGAGCCTTGTAGGCTTAACTTGGGAATAAAAGCTTGTTGTAGATAGGATGTGCCATGCTTTGCAACTATTCTGCAAAAATACTGTAACTGGTACCCACTCTGAAGAGGGGGAGTAATGTAAATCTGCCTTGATGGTAAAAATATAAGGTTAACATCCACTTTTGGTACCTCAAAATTTTTTAGTGCACATTTGGTCCTCAATGTTTTTAAATTCTAGCTATTTTGGTCACGGTTAGTTTGTCATCAGTTTTTTAACCGAAATTGCTGACATAACATTTAATGGATGGTGACTCTAACATATTAACGTAACAAATTATTAGACATATACATCATGTCACATTGATAGTTTGCTGATTTGGCAATAGTGACCAAATTTCTGATTGTGTATCTCATGTTAGCATACGTGTCATCTATAATGTCAGTGTATCAATGCCAGGTCATCACTTAGATGTCACGTCTAGGACCAAATGTACAATAAGATTTTTTAGGGACCAGAGTAACACAATTTGATAGTAGACTAATAATAAACTAAACTTGTTAAATTTTACTACTAAAAACGTCGAGAACCAAATGTACAATAAGATTTTTTTAGGAACTAAAATAACACAATTATAAAACTGTAAGAATCAAACGTGGATTTAAGAAAGAAAAAAAAAAGAAATAGTTGATAAGTTATCATATTAGTTTAAATTGAAAAGAAATAAACTAATTATAATTAATTCGATTTAATTTAGATTTGAAGTGAAAAAATAATTAATTAATTGAAAAGTTCCTTTGGTTTTATTTTTCAGACCAATCTAATGGTTTAAATTAAAACAAACCTCAATTTTATTTTTTTAAAATGTTTTTGGATGAATCACAACAATTTGAAACTCAGCTCAACTGTCAAGAGATATTGGGCCTTAGAAGTTGGGCTTATTTCAAGTGTAGTGTATGGTGACTGTGAAGCGATCTCAGAGCCGCTGCTGATGTTAAAATAGAGTATAGACTTTTAGAGTCAGCGAGCGAAAGAGGGGTTTTGGAACGTGCAAGATCCGGTGCTGTAATCTCTGCATTCTGTGATGGTAATTCAATTTCATTTTGCTTTTGTCTTCTCAATTTCAATTTCAATTTTTCTGATTCTTTGTTTTTGATTTTATGTTGAAGGCTCCAAAACCGATAACGAGTCCTGTCCCCGATTCTTGGTACCCCACACTCTCCGTCTTCACCCTCGCCATCGGCCTCGTCTTAACCGCCTCTTTCTTTATGTCAGTTTTTTTCTCGATCTCCTTCCTTTCTATTACGCATCTACTCACGATCTCGATTTTGATTTCCATGAATCAATTAGCTTGCAAATTGTAAAATCATTTTGGTGGATTTATGAATCTTAGGAATTTCACTCATCATTAGTAACGCTGGATTTGATTTATCGGTATCTGTGGAGTTATTGGAAAATGTTATCATTTTGTTGTTGGAACCTTGATCTGAGTAAGTGTGGTAGCAAATACAAAGTCAACAAAAGGGAAGTTTTATGAGAATGACGAGACTTAGATACACTTCTTTAGGTGCTTCTCGTGTTTTCTAATCAGAATTGGAGTTTCATCTCAGTAATATGCGTAAAAAGATTTTATGGTTAGCATGGGTTGATAAGGTGAAACGGGTGAAACGTCCAATTCTAATTGGAGAGCAACACAAAAAATACTTAAGCAACTGCATCTAAGTTTTGTTCTTATGAGAAATGTTTGTCACTGGTGGAATATAGATTTCTCTTGTTTATAGTTACTGAATGAGGAACAACCTAATGGCTACTTGGATAAGAGATTTTGCAATTGGAGGAGTAAGTTTAACACAGGATACAATTCATTAAATTTAGACAAACAAAGGAGCATGTGGAATAACATTCTTCTATCCAAGCTCAAGAGGAATAATGTAGGTATCCTGTCCAGGGATCTTCAACATTGGCCACTTTTGCCCATCTGTTTGTTTAACCAGCTAAATGAGCTCATACGCAAGGCAGTGTAGACACTTCAAAATAGTAGTTGTGTCCATGTCTTACCTGGGTCAGACAGATATAGATAGTTGTCGTGTCAAAATAGGTGGATTTATTGTCCTCTGTTGTCTGGCTTTGAGTAATCTCGTGAGACAAAGGTTATTAGTTGTTCCAAGTTGAGGCAAGCTTATATATATGAAATCTGACCCAGGAGCTGAATGTCATTATTGATTTTATGGCCAACTAGTGATAAGTTGTAGGTGTGTGTTCGGCTTGGAATTTTTCTTGTATTTTTGTGGTGTTTAATGATGTTTCAAATCTTAAAAGATATCAGGAATTTCCCCTTCTCCTGTTTGGTCAAGTTTCATGAACTATGAATGTTCATGCCACACTAACCAGCTATCATATCATTGTATATATATTCCTCTCTATACATTAAGTAAATGGATGTATTATTTGCAGTTATGAAGCAACATCTTCTAGGAAAAGTCGTTCACTTGTTCAGGAGCTGACAACTGGAGCAGTGGCTTCAGTCTTCTTGGTATGTATTTTTTTGTGTTTCCTTTGTTCAGACAATTTTTACATGAAACTGGTATGATAAATGATATGGTAAAACTTATATTTATGTGTCTATCTTCTTGGCAGGGTTTTGGGTCCTTGTTCCTCCTACTTGCTTCTGGCGTTTATGTCTAATTTAAACATTGAATTGGATGAAAATTTTGCTAAGCAGATAGCTTTAAATGAAAAATTGCATTGGACGTTTTAGTTTGATATCCGACTCTAAGTTATGTTCTTAATCTATCGATAACAGGTTTGTGTAATGTTCAAGAAGATTATGATATCTGAGATAGTTTTCAAGCATGTTTCTGGGGTACTTTCTATTTGCTGAATGCAGATGAATATCATGTTTGATACTTGATAATATACAATATTTGGGGCCTCTTTGGAATGGAAGGGTTTGGGTGAGATTATTTGTGCCTTTAGGCTCTGATGACAGCGAAAAGTGGTTAATCAATTTTTCTTGTTTAAAAAAAGTTGTCGTTTCGATAAGTTTTCTTACTCTTCCTATTTTCTATAAATCTAAGAAGAGATTTCTCAATTTTTCTTGTTTAAAAAAAGTTGTCGTTTCGATAAGTTTTCTTACTCTTCCTATTTTCTATCAATCTAAGAAGAGATTCATTTTTTCGGTGGACTAACAATTATATATACTGAGCTAATTAACAAGTATTACAAATAGAACTAACGAAGTAACAATTTTATTGGAAAAAAAACGAATTGCTCTTAAATGATCAAAATGTCAAAGATTTCACGTTATGTCTAAATAGTATAAACCAGCAAATATAATAGCACCTATTGAGCGAATTAACAATCATTAGAAATAGTACTTAACAATTGTATACTTCTTCTACTTATTTAATGAGCTAAACATTCCATGAACTCCCCGATATCACTCCAACTGTTAGTGAAAGTGAATGCAACATATTGGATACAAATAGAATTGTTGATGAATAAAAGAAAAGGGACTTGGAGAAAATTATACGAGAAGTTTCATCTTGCGACACTCTTGGACTTTGTTGTTAATTATTGAGCTTTATACTTGCAAATTTATTTCGGACAGATGAAAAATAAAAACATTATTTTTTTAGCTAAAAAGAAAGAAAATACAGGTAGCATTCTTGGAATATTTTTTTAACAAGATTTCTCTATTTCGAGTGGAGATAGAGGGAAACTTCGTGTTGCTCTTCAGAGAAAGAAACTACTTACATTCGGCTAATGTAGAGAAAGGTTTGTTGGAGCTCTTGTAAGTATATGTTAATTGTGTAGTGAAACAAATCTCCAGTAGTTGGATACTGTCTTGTATAGTTTTAATAGGGTAATACCCCGAGCCATAAACGGCTGTAGAGTTTATAATTTATGGTTTTTTTATATTATTAATTTTTTAATAATATATTTATTTATTATTTTTTAAATTTATATATGTTAGTATATATGTAAAAAATATATTTTATTATTATGAATATTCATATATATATTTAAATAGTTTTACATTATAAGTATTTTATTGAATTTTTTTCTATAAAAAAATGCATATAAGACTGTGCAAAGAGATGAGAATGGACGGGGAGGGCGCTGATACTAGTCACCATTTATCTGTTTCATCAGATAAATACTTGTTATGTGTTTGCTTATTATCCATATGGTACCCATTAAGCGGATACCTATGAATTTTTTTAATATATGGGGACATCTATGGGTACTTAGAAATATTTTTGCAAACATAAAAAATAATTTAAAAATATTTTAACAAACATTTTTATTGTATTTTTTAATTATTTTAATATTTTCTTGAAAAAGAATTTTAGCTGTAACTAAAAGTTATTCAAATATTCTATGATCTACACAATTAAAAATACCCACGAATAATTTTAAATAAATAAATTTTGTGCACTTCAAATAAAATTATCTAAAAATTACTCTCTAAAATATATAAACTCAAATAGAAATACACTAAAATATAAGTCCAAATAAAATTATACTCCAAAACATAAGTTGAAATAAAAAATATTTATAAAGAATATTTACATATTTAAGTTTGATAAAAAAATAAAGAATATTTAAGTATTTTAATATTAACAAGTAACATGGATCTATAGGTACATCTACTATGATATCTATCAATTATTAGTAAAAATACATATATGATTGTATAGTGTATACATTATGTGCGAGTACGCACTAAAAGTTACTCATTTAGTATCTACTACGAATTTTATCTACAAAATATGAATTTCTTTGTCATTCTGAGTTGTGCATATTATTTT
>PYAF01002932.1:221896-255769 GCA_007407185.1 Glycine tomentella | reverse complement strand
CATACATATATATATATATATATATATATATCAATTCGTAAATACAAATTGATAAAATTAATTTATATATTAACATCTAATTGGTAATTAATTTATGAGTAATTAATTTATCATATTAATTTATTAATATCAATCTACTTGTTATTAATTTATAAACATGAATATATTATATTAATGTTAATTGATTATATTTAATTATTAATTATATTAATTTGAAATAAAAATAAACTAATTTTATTTAGTATTTTTTTAAAAAGAATAAATATAAAATTCTCACATGATAACAAAATCTTCTTTTATTTATATATATAATTAGATACACAATCAAAACTAGTTTTCAATAAATAAATAATAAAAAAAAAACACTTGTGATTAAAAAGTGAATACCATCTAGTAGGGATGGCAAAACGGGCTTGGCCCGCCGGGCCGGCCGCTTAGCCCGCAAAAAAACGCGGACTGGGTTGATAATATCAACCCGCAAATCAAAAGCGGGCCGGGCTGGCCCGCCCCACAAAATTGCGGGCCAAATGCGGGGCGGGACGGGCCAACCCGCTGGGCCTATATTATTTAAATATTAAATATTAAAATTAAATAAATATATTTAACATATTTTGAAATAGGTATATTCTTTAAATTTGTACTCTTTTGCACTCTCATAATTAACTTCTAGGTTTTAATATTAAAATGGTTATGATAATGATACTTTCAAATAGTCTTTCATTACTAGCATATTACACTTTTGGACAGTTTATAACCGTAAATTTTATTTGCAAATGGTGTAATTTTGTGAATTATCACATGACATCATTTATTTAGTATTAATTTTAAATTATTTATTTTTATTTAACTTTGTATTTTTTTAATTATCATATTTGTATTTTTTTATAATTTTTTTATATTTTATTTTTTAAATTGACTTTTTTATTTTTTTTAATTTTTGATGCGGGCTGACCCGTTAGCCCGCTGGCCCGCATTAAAGCGGGACGGGTTAACATTTATAACCCACTTTGCAAAAGCGGACTGGGCCAGCCCACCCCGCATTTTTTGCGGGCCGGCCCGTTTGCCATCCCTACCATCTAGAGACAAGAGCGGAGCTGAAATCTGTCAATAAATATTCGTCGTTAGCCGTATTATGCTCTCATGGACCCGCTTCCAAATACTCGTCGTTCCAGCAGAAATTTGCTCTCAAATCATGTTTTCTCACCTGTGTTTAATTCTGGTTGCAAAGACAGGGAAAGAAGTAATTAATAAATATTGTATAGAATTGTTATCATAAGATAGTGTTTGGTGTCATGGATATTTTAAGATTCTTAAGAAAGTGAAGTGACAATATACTAGCCTTGTATTTGGTAGCACCTTAGGGGACGTGGATCCCCAAAACAATTTTTAGTTAATTTTGTTGTGTTTTAACGTGAAAAAAATGAGATATGAATCTCAATAATGTTATTCCAAAACACACTAAAATCCACCGAGTCCATGATGATTTTTATCAACTTGGATGCAAACGACGAACTAAAATAGGCTTACACTTCCCCGTTGAAAGTTTTTTTTTTTTTTAATTATTATTCATCCCCCATTGAAAGATATGTTTATTCTTTGTTTAATTTTAATAAATACTAATAAAACAAATAAAAAATATTCTTAGTGTTTTTTTTCCAGGAAATTGCAAGTACGTTATACTAAACACGTACATAATTTTATACTTTATGACTTGGTCAATACCTGGAAAAGAAATCGATGATAAAATTAGTGCCCTTCATTGATTGATGGTCTTGCTCATTTATGATGTGTCATGTGTTTTATATTTTGTCGAATATGTGATCTTGATATAATTGACTGTCCGATTCTCTTTTTAAGGAAATAACACGGAATAGTAGCGGGGAGTAGCAAGTTTATCGGCAACGGCAATTAGAATAGAACAATAACTCTTGGACCATTCTCGGAATACTATGAAGCTTCATATATAACATTTTATGGACTATGGTACACCTTATATTAAATCTTGGCATGAATGAATGGTATACGCAACCATGCATGGAAGAATCCGGGAAGTAATTAGTGAGGAGACTAAAATTATATAAATTGAGATCTTAAATGAAAAATTGTTAATCTAAATATCAAATATATAATATATTTTATCAAATTATGTATAATAATAATGTTGTTTTCATATCATAAGTTTTAATGTTGTTTCCAACGTTATTATTTAGTGCATAAACTTGCCGTGCCAGTTATCATGGTCTCTCTATTAGTAGCAAATCATAAACAAATCGATTTAATATGTATAAAGTGAGATTCTTGATAATTATTATGTATACGTATATATTTAAATTATATAGTAATAAACTAATTTCCTTTCTTTTAATGATTCTTGAGTTAAAAAATTACAAATTTAACTTATTTAGATTTTTATCCCATAAATGCTAAAGTTAGTAAATTTACATTGTTTTGATGTTATTTATTGTAAAAAGTGACACAACAGGAAATTTGGAAGATGTTGACGAACTGGAGTAGCACGCTCAGTGCGAGGAGCCAATCTAGAAGTCAGCTGCAATGTGCATGTGTGCATCTAGCGATTTATCACGCGATCACTTAAGCCAACTTGATTTTGCATGTGCGCTCAGCGCGCACATACAGGCTTAGCGCACAACTATTGTTGAAAAACATGATTGTGTAGTGTTTTGAAGATAAAAGAGGAGAAATATTGTGTCAGATATATTCAAATAGAAATAGAGGTAGTAGGACACGAAAGAAAGCAGAACTCACTCACTTGGAGCTTTTCTTCCTTCATTTCCTCTGCTTCATCTTGTATTTTTTAGCCTCCGTGACTATGAGAGGCTAAAACACCCATTGTTTGGACTTGAAATTTAATCACTCTTGATGTAATGATCTCTACTATCCATTTAATACTATTTCAATATTATTGCTTCCTTTCTAAGTTTATTGTCTTATTTATGATTTGATCACTCATTCACATGTATGTTATAGGGTTTTAGTCATTGGGAAATGTTCGTACCCTAAAAACTTGAAGGAGTTTCTAAGTAATCTATGTCTAGGGATATAATGGTGTTATTTAATCTTATTTAAGCATCTTTATTCTTAAAGCAAATAATTTGGTTTAACTTTTAAGGGATTGAGACTGAAATTAGGTAATTTAGGCTCTTTAACATGGAAAATCATGGTTAGAGTAGTTTAGTTGATGAAGGAAATAGTTGAAATAACATTAAATGATGAAAATATTTTAACATTACATCAAGAATAATTTTGATATACTAAACATCCAACACATCCATAAAAGTCTACACCAAACATCAATATCCACCTCCAAGCGTTTGTTTTCTTGTTTATTGCCTGTGTTCTACTTTGTTATCTTTTATTATGGTTGAATTCTATATTTATGTATTATCACTTAAAAAATATCTAATTTAGTCATTTAATAGCTTAAAATTATATATATATATATATATATATATATATATATATATATATATAAACTTCAAATATAATCAAATTCTTTGTGAACTTGATAGTTGATCTTACTATTTTACTGTTACACGAATTGATATACTTTCCAAAGAGTTATCAACCCCCGACAAAAATAGATGTGTATGAGTGGAACGAATCCTTTACTACTTTTGTACCGATTCCAACACGATTGTTAGATGAATCACTCTGTGTCAAATTGAGGTGAGACACGGTCTCAATCATCTGTCTTTGCTCAACAAAAGTAGAAAACCAAGCAAAGATATATTGTAAACAAGTCAATATGAGGTTGAGGACACGGGTCTCAATCATCTATGCCTTAGAATCATGCCAATTTATAGTGCTCCAAACATATCAAGTGTGGATTTAAATCAGATATTATTTTATTTAAGAAAGAGATTTGCTCATTCAAATTGTTTACTTTTCGCTGCTTACAAAAGGGAATTTAGTTATATTATATTCCGTTGCATGAGATATAAGGCGGATTCAGTAATTAAAGGAGAAAAGAAGGAGCGATAGATCGTGATTCCGAGTTCTCGGTTCGAAGCTAGCAGAGACATAATCATGGCTTACAAAGTTACAAACTATCGAGCTATTGCTGACAAGATTGACTGCGCTTATCAGATAATAAAGCAGATTATTAACTATCCTCCACTCTATATGACACTGTTTCAATGAAATGTTTCGATATATGATTGGCTGTAATTTTATATATGTTCCGAATTCATATTCATTATGTCATGTACAAAACTTTGTATCAAATAGTAAAAACCTGATTGTAGTTAAGGGTCACTCCACGGCTGATCTGGACATTTGAGTGTATGTTTATATTAAAGTTTGCGAAATAACAAAATTAAATTTTTAGGCAAATTTTAATGTATAGACATACTTTTATTGTATAGACAAGTTGGCTTATATTATAGTTGTGTCGGATAAGGAGCTTTTGGTTATAAATCTGGTACATGCAAGCACGGGAACTTAACTTGGTTTACTTGCGCTGGAGTTTACTTTTGATGGAATCTATCATGTGGTGCCCTTTACTGGTTTAATTCTTTGGGTTTTTGGTGTCCGGCTATACTGTTTTAAATGAGGCAAGGTTGTAAAGTAATTTTTCTTAACATATGGTTTGTAAATGGGTGAGGTACCCCTATACCTTCACAATGAATTTTTTGCTGATAAAAAAAATTAAACAAATCACAAAATTGAATTTACTCTTCAAATTAAATTTGGAGCATTTCAAATGAAAAACAAAAGAGAAAAATATGTTTTAGTCCTTATATTTTGGTTGAATATTATTTTTAGTCTCCAAACTTTCATATATTATAATTTAATCTCTGAATTTAAAAAAAAAAAATGTGTCTTTAGTTCCCGGGCTTACTCTACTCTCCAATTTTTGGACTTTTTTTAACTTACAGTTGCGAGACAGGATTAAAAATATGTTTTCTTATGTATATGAAAAATAGGAACTAAATCATACAATATGAAAGTTTGGATATTAAAAACAAGATTCAATGATATCAGAGACTAAAAACATAACCTGACTTGTTTGCCAGCCCCTAACTCAATCAGTGAATCTACAATGTTAAGGTTTGGGTATCAAGTTTTTTTTTCTCCTTTTATTTTAGTCATTGTATTGTACAATTTGTTTTGTTTGTTTTCCCGGCTGTGAACCTTGCCACAAGTTATGTAGCTCAGTGCTCAGTATCTGTCTTTGAATTATTATTACTCACTCGTGGACATTAATTGAGGTGGGGTTTCGTTCAAAATGCTGAAGAAGGGCCCCCATAAAATTTTGTAATTAATATTTTTGTTTAAATTAAAATTACATTAAAGTTCAATTACTTGCTGTGATGTGAAACTCTAATTATAATTAAAAAATAATTAATATAAAAAATGCTTTAAATAACTAACTAGAAGGAAACAAGAGAAGAAGTAACAAATTCAAAGTGAGACTCTTTGCCTGTAGTTGTAGAGTGAGAGATAAAGCAAAAGTAGACCCCTGTCTTTATTAGGGGTTAATAAATTATAGTGTGCGGAAAGAAAGAAGTCACTAGGAAAATCCAAGTGAGTTAAGTCTCTTAATTAAATGATTAGTACGTATCTGTTCTTAAAACTTGTTTTCGAAACATAGTATGTTAATGTCACTTCAAACTCATTTTGGTCTGTAACATTTTTTTTAAAAAAATAAAGCAGTAAAGCACAAACATACATTTGAATCTTAACAAAACAAGAAAGCCAACCGCATTATAAATTCATTTGCCAGTGACTCAAATCTCACCTTCATAGCTCATACCACTCTCCATTGTTTCTTTTCATCCCTCTAATTTTGTTTCATTGGTGTGACAAAAGCAAAGCTAAGTATCAAGTAGCAACAATGGTGGTGAAGAAGCCGCGAATTGTGATAATTGGTGCAGGAATGGCAGGCCTCACTGCTGCCAACAAGCTTCACAGTGTGGGTGCCTCAAAGGACTTGTTTGAGGTGTGTGTTGTTGAAGGTGGAAACAGGATTGGTGGGAGAATCAACACATCTGAGTTTGGTGGTGACCGAATTGAGATGGGTGCCACTTGGATCCATGGAATTGGAGGCAGCCCAATTCACAAAATAGCTCAACAAATCCATGCACTTGAGTCTGAGCAACCTTGGGAGTGCATGGATGGGAATGAGAATAAGGCCACCACCATTGCTGAAGGTGGCTTTTTGGTAAACCCTTCCCTTGTTGACCCCATCACAAAGCTTTTCAACAATCTCATGGATCATGCTCAGGGAAAGATGCCAACAACAACAACAAGAACAAAGGGTCACTGTGGAAACCTTAGTGTTGGCTCTTTTCTCAGACAAGGCCTTGATGCTTATTGTGGCTCATCAAAAGAGGAAGAGGAGCTCAAAGGGTTTGGAAAATGGAGCAGGAAGTTACTTTATGAAGCAATCTTTGCAATGCATGAGAACACCCAGAGGACTTATACATCTGCTGCTAATTTGTTCACTCTGAATTATGCAGCAGAAAGTGAATACCAAATGTTTCCAGGTGAAGAAATCACAATTGCTAAAGGCTACTTGAGCATAATTGAATCTTTGGCTTCTGTGCTACCACCTGGTTTGGTTCAGTTGGGAAGAAAAGTCACAAGAATTGAATGGCAGCCCGAGAGACTCGAGGCGATGAATTTGGAAAATGGAAAAACATGTTCTAGACCTGTGATGCTACATTTCTGTGATGGCTCTATTATGTCTGCGGATCATGTCATTGTCACAGTTTCACTTGGAGTGTTGAAGGCTTCTATTGGTGATGATGATTCAGGTATGTTGATGTTTAATCCCCCTTTACCCTCTTTCAAGGCTGAGGCTATTTCAAGGCTTGGTTTTGGTGTTGTTAATAAGTTGTTTATGCAATTGAGTGAGCCTCCACATGAGAGAAGAGATGAACATGAACACTCCAAAGGGTTCCCCTTCTTGCAAATGGTTTTTCACTCACCTCAATCTGAGTTGAGGCACAAGAAAATACCCTGGTGGATGAGGAGGACAGCTACCCTTTGTCCCATTTACAACAATTCTAGGGTCCTCCTATCTTGGTTTGCTGGGGAAGAAGCTTTGGCACTAGAGTCACTCAAAGAAGAAGAGATCATTGAAGGGATTTCAGACACAATTTCATGCTTCCTATCACATTCACTTGAGTTTTGCAACGGGAATGTGAATTCTGAGTACTCTCGCGAATACAAGGTGAAATTCAGTAAAGTGTTGAAGAGCCAGTGGGGAACAGATCCATTGTTTTTAGGCTCATACAGTCATGTGGCAGTTGGATCAAGTGGTGATGATTTAGATACAATGGCAGAGCCATTGCCAAAATGCCACTCTTCTGCTTCACCACCACTTCAAATCTTGTTTTCAGGGGAAGCAACCCACAGAACCCATTATTCTACAACTCACGGAGCTTACCTCAGTGGCCTTAGGGAAGCCAATAGGCTTCTTCAACACTATTCACTGTGTTAAAGACTTATAATATAACAACTTTGTATTGTTTCTTTCGCCCCTTTTAAAATTGTTATCTTTAATTTGTATGAAATTATTCTTATTTTTCTCTTCGGGGGAAATTAGTAAGTGATTGTCAAAAATTGAAAATTAAAAGTGGCAAGATGAAAAGTGAGATGGGGACATTCAGCTGTACTATAAGACCAATTATTCCACATATAATTGCTTTCTTTTAATCTATTCGGGTGTAGTTTCTTTTTGTTTCATATCTTATAAATCATTAAAACAAACTACAAGGTGTCCTTTTGCTTGAATTATGAATCTGATGTCTGTCCATGTGTATTTTCTGGCTTCCCCCAGTGGACAGGATCCGGTAAACCCGGGTCTTTCCAACTTGGAACCTCCTCATTAGCTCTTCACTGAAACAAATTATGGCTTGTGAACTCAACTGCTTATCATCAATACAAACAAGTCATTTTAACACCCTTTCCTTTAACTGGAAACTGCAAAGAACTCAATTTTTTGAGTCAGATCAGAGTTTTACTTGGAACAATAATTGATACTTCGAATTTCAATAGTCTATATGTTTTCACTTTAGCTCGCCGCAATCGGGAATTAATAAATTATTGCCCAATACACTTTGATGGCAGTAAAAATTCAACCTTTCGGCCAAACGGCCATATGTTTGATCATATATCGTGAAGTGGAACTTTTGTTCTTTCTTGATCATATCTCCAATTAAAGTCATAAGTAAAAAATTACATTAAATATTTTTTAAAAAAATTATGATTCATAATAATCTTATTCAATTTAATCACTTTCAATAAAATCTTTTTTTATAATCATTTTTTATTTATTTATAAAGTTTAAATGAGACTTTACATTCAATTTCTTACACTAATATAATAATGTTATATCTAATAGTATATTTCTTACATTCAATTTCTTACCTGATTTCTAAAAAACAAATATTTAAATTTGAAACAAACTAATAACCTATTTGTTATGAAACAAACACATTAAAATATTCCTAAAAATCTCAAAGAATTTTCATACTTTATAACAAAATTTCAAATTTGATTTCTGAATTCAACTTTCAGTTTTAATACTTCCCCTCAAGTTGGTGTATGTATGTCTAACATGCCTAACTTGCAAATTATGTTTCCAAGTATCTTTCCAGAGATTGCTTTTGTTAAACCATCCGCCAGTTTTATCTTCTGATCTGATGTAGGGAATATTAATAATTTGTTGATCCAACTTCGCCTATATGAAATACTTATCCACTTTAACATGTTTGGTTCTATCATGTTGAATCGGATTTTGTGCAATTCTCAATGGTAGCCTTATTGTCACAATAAAGATTCATAGATTGATCATTTCCTATCTTTAGATCTCTAAGAACATTTTTAATCAACAGCAGTTCACAGATGTCATATGTCATACCTCTAAACTCAACTTCAGCGCTTAATCTGGCTACCACCTTTTGTTTCTTACTCCTCCATGTGACTAGATTTCCATCAACAAACGTGAGGTATCCAGAAGTGGACTGTCTAGTAGTTTGGTCTCCAGACCAATCAGATTCAGTGTATCCTTCTATGCCTTTTTTTCGTTTTTAGAAAATAAGAGACCTATGCCAGGTGACCCTTTTAAGTACCTCAAAATTCTAAAGGCAGCCTTCATATGTTCTTCACTAGGAGAGTGCATAAATCTACTCACTACTCCTACTGCATAAAAAATATCTGGTCTTGTATGTGATAGGTAAATGAGTCTCCCTACTAGCCTCTGGTACTTGCTGATATCAGTTCCAATTTGATCTAGGTAGATACTAAGTTTATGGTTCATTTCTATTGGTGTGTCAGTCGATTTACAGGCTTACATTTCAGTCTCAGACAACAAATCCAGAATGTACTTTCTTTGGGATAACACTATCCCTTGTTTAGACCTTGCAACCTCAATTTCCAAGAAATACTTCAACTATCCCAGATCCTTCATATCAAACTCAGTGGCTAAGTGTTGTTCAAGTGACTTGATCTCATGTACATCATCTCCAGTTAAGACCACATCGTCTACATAGGCTATGAGAATAGTTATTTTCCCTTCCTTGTGCTTAAAAAATAAAGTATGATCTGTATTACTCTGTGTTTATCCAAATTTTTTCATTGCTTAAGAAAACCTCCCAAACCATGCCCTTGGTGACTGTTTGAGGCCATAGAGAGCCTTTTTTTAACTTGCAAATTACATTTTCCTTTGAAGATGAAAGCTTCACTCTGGGTGGCACATCCAAATTTCGGAGGCAATCTTGAGACGGAGAAATTGTTGCATAAGGGTTGGGTTCATCGCTTCAATCAGCCATCTTTTCACACGCTTGTTCTCAGTGACCCAACTTGCATAGGCAGGATCATCGATGGTTGGTTTCTTCTCCGCTCCAATTAAATATCTGCATTTGTTACGGGCTCCAATTCACATGTCCAATAGTTGGGACCAAAGAGGCTAATTGGATTCATCGAGGATTACGGTGACAAGAAAATAGGAGCTATCTTGGTGAATAACAATGTTAGAGGGTGGCAGAAGGTTGGAGGTAGGGTTTTTGTTTTCCATGGGAAAAGGGAAATTAGGGATTCAAAGGGAAAAGGTTGCAAAGGTGAGGTCCAAGGATCAGAATGTACCTGATACCATGTTAAATTTCTAGACTGGAAATGTGGTACTTTCATTCATAATAATTGTTCCTCAATTGTTCCTCACCTGATGTACATTTATATACAAGGATGAAACTAACTACCTGATTCTAGGAAACAAATATTCAAATTTGAAACAAACTAATAACTTATTTGCTATGAAACAAACACCTTAAAATATTCCTAAAAATATCAAAGAATTTTCAGACTTTACAATAGAATTTCAAATTTGATTTCTGAATTCAACTTTCAATTTGAACATATTTTAATTTTAATATATTACATATTTTAAAATCAATGATTTTTTATTTAGTGGAAAAATATTTTAAAATAAGTAATCTAGAAAATCATTGAAAGGGTGTCAATTTGTTTGTAAGATTTAAAATAAATTCAATAATGTAGTTGGATAAAATATTTGAATGGAAAACATTATTATCTAGAGTGGTTCTACTCTTAGCTGACTCAATTAGAATTATCTCCAACAAAAGATATCTACTATTTTTTAAAAAAATCAACACTATATGTTAAAGTTATATCAAAATGTTGTAATTTGTTACAATTTAAATGTATAGGATTAGTTCTTATGAAGAATTTTTTTATTATAATGATAATAATGTAAAATAACTTGGGTTAAAGGTGTTGTTGAAGTTGAATGATAATAATGTAAAATATTCATATTTATGGACCAATAATATATTCTTTGGGTTCTGTTTTCTTATCCACAAATTTAAATTTAAAATCTTATAAAGACCAAGTCCAATTTCATTTATGGATAATTTGGTTGTGTGAGAGAAAATTGAAAAAAAATATTTAAATGAAAATAAAGAAAAATAAATATAGAAACCACACTATTTTTTGGAAAAACAAAATTCTTGAATTTTTAATTTTCTCCCTCCAACCAAAGAATCCCTAGAGACAGTGCTATCAAACCCGGCCCAGACTGGTCGAATGAGGACCCGATGGTCAAATCAGGCCGATTTCGCTTTCGGATCGGTTAAACAGTTGATCTGGTCAAACCTGACCGGGTCGGTTACCAGATCCTGGTTGAACCGGTCCAACCCGACCGCTTTTTAAAAAATTTGATTTTTTTAAAACAATTTTTTTAAAAATAAAATTGGATTTTTTTAAATTTAGATTTTGGAGTACAAATGAATTTTTCGTAATCAAAAAATATTAGTTATATACTTATATATAATAGATACATATATAATTTTTAATTTTTAATATATACGAGGTCAAATCGAACTAATTATTAACTCATCGATTAGACCACTAATCCACTTATCCACTATTTGGATCGGATCAATAATCAAACCAGATACATTCAAAAACATTTTCTCTCTTATTTTCAAAGAATAATTTTAAGCTATAATAGAGTCGTTCAAGTTAATCACTCTTTAAAGATTAATACAGCGAGATGATAGTACATAAGTAAGATGAAGTTTTTTAAGCATAAAATAATAATTTAAAATCAGTAAAAAAAATATTTGAAAATTAAAATGATTATTTATTTCATTTCAATCATATCCACTTTGTTTTTTATGTTTTTCTTTATCCAATGACTCAGACATATAATGTTTTCTGTAAGATTAAACTCACAAGAGTTTTCTACAGACATACTCCAACATTGTGGCCTACCAACGAATAGGTTTTGGTGCTAGTATTGGATTTTTATGCAAAGAAAATTAACCAAGCTTGATACTTACTTTACACTGTTTTGAGGGGCTGTCGAGAAATGAAATAGAAGAGAAAAAAGTATGAGAGAACTAAAAAAAATTGTATTATTTGAATGGAAAAAACCTGCCTTTCAAAAAAAAAAAACGAATGGACAAAATTAAAAAAATGATATATTTTGTTTCTATTATATTTAATTTTTTCTTGGATGAACAAAATAGAAAAGACAAAAGAAAATTAGTAATGCTTATATAACTATTGATGTAAAAACCAGTGTTATCAAATCCGGTCTGAACTGATCGGGACTCAGAGGCCTAATCAGACCGATTATACTTTTGGATTGGCTATACAATTGACCCAGGGTTGACCCAGTTAAATCCGACTCGGTCGGTCATTGGATCCTAATTAGACTAGTTCGACTTGACCAATTTTTTAAAAAATGCTTTTTTTAAAAAAAAATTGTATTTTTTTAAATTTGGATTTGGAGTATGAATGAACTTTTCTTACTCAAATAATATTAAATATATACTTATATATAATAGATACATATATAATTTTGAATTTTTAATATATACCGAGTCAAATTGGGGCAATTACTTACCCACCGGTTGAACCACTTACCTATTAACTCGACTAGATCAATGACCGAACCGGATTTCATGACTATGTTAAAAATATCATATGTTAATGGACAAAATTATTAAATTTTTTTTTCTTTTAATATTGTTTATGTAACAAAAATTAAACTATTAGTACAAATATCAAGAATGTATGCATATTAGTATAATATTATTGTCATATTTAATATACTAATAATATATGTAATTTTATATTAATAAAATCGTTTATTAGTATGATATATTATTTTATTCATGACTTATTATAAATATTGAATAAAAAATATATTTTTCAAACTAATTTAATACTAAACTGTTAATATATAATAACATGATTCTTAACTATGTTTGGTCAAGTTTGTATAGAGCTGATAGTTCTCGTAACTCATAAGTTTTTGCAGCCACTGCCCCCGTTTCCCATTTTTAACTGTGTTCTATTTTTTTTTACAGCAGTTTTTATTATACTGCTTTTTACACTCATAACAAAAACATATTTCTCTTTTATCTTATCTAATTATTTAACATATTACTTTTTAAAAAACATATTAAAATAGTATATTGGAATATAAAAAAATAATAGGAAAGAAAAAACCTTATTATATTATAATTCAATTCCAGTGCTCCTTCGAATAATAATAAGAATAATAAATCAGAAAAAAAAGATAGAGAAAATAAAACTGAAAAAAAAAATCAGAAAAATGATAGAGGGTGAAAAACACACTGAAATGGCCCACTTGCTGTCTCTGGTGGGCTTCAATCACACTTTGATGATCGCATATCACAAACCAACGCTTTACCTAATAACTAACAAGTCTTTGTCTGACACGTAAACAAACAAATGTGAATCGATTTTCCTTCGCTCAACCTAATTCTAATTACAAGTTCTTTAATATTTTCTCTCATACATATTTATTTCATTTTTTTAAAGCATATATATTTTTTTTTCACATTAAGTAAAATCTATGCAAATTTCAAACATGTGAGTTTGAGTTCTTATTCAGTGGGCATCTTTTTCAAATCAAAGAAATTTACGTAAATTTGAACAAATTAAAAACAAGTTAGAAAAAAATTTGTTACAACACTCCTCTAATTCCTCTCACTCCATACCTATTCCAAATTTCTAATATGATTTTTTTTAAAATACAAATCTATTTATCTTATTTTGTCTAATTCACAATTTCAACTTCTCTATTTTAAAATAGATATTTTTTGTTATTTTATTTAAAAAATTTATAATTTTGGTTTAATTTTCATTTTTGCCTACATTTATGTCTTCTATTTTTTACATTTTAATTAATAAAATAATTTCTTGATGGTACTTTAAAAAACAAATATGTTAGATCTAGAGTTCGAATCAAAATAAAAGAAATAAAATATAGATTAAATTGAGAATCCAATTAAAATTGTAATTTTTTTAATAGGAGATTAATTATTTCTATTTTAAAATTGATAAAGCAAAATTATGAATTGAATAAAATACGAGAACTAAAATTATATTCAACTCCTTCTTTTCAAAGTACAAAGAATATTTAAATAGATTTTAACTCTCCTAACAAAAAAATTTCTCATAGTATATGATTAGAAATCAAACTTTTAAAAGCATGTTGTTTTTACGAAAAAAACATGTTTAAAAAATTCAATTATTTATTAATTATGTTAGATTTTGTTGGGAAATTTCCAATGTGTTAATCATTAAAATATCACCTTTTTACCTCTAATCATCATTATGATAATTGCCCGCAATATCTTTGGTCTGTTATGAGTAAAACAAATTATTCGTTAGCTATTTGATTAAATGTTAATAACCAATATTATGCAGATAATCGTCGATGTATGGATAACTAATGCCACACAAACCAGCTGGCTGCTGAAGCTTTACTTGGACCTGACTGGCAGGACCATTGAATCTTCGACACGTGCTAATTATACAGATTGTGTTGCAGTGTGTAAAATCTTACTTACTGGTTTGTTTCAATTCAATCAAAGCAAACTGTTACATATGAATAAATATTCGTCTTATATATGTGTGAACAATTAATTATTATTTTCAAAGTGATTATTTTATACCAATATCAATCAAAGTAAATTGTGCTGCATATTTGCCCCCATAAATTTTATGTCATGTATATGTAGTATTCATCAAGGATCCGTTTGACAGAAAGAAAAATTATACAGAATGGATGAAAATATATAAAGAGAATTGAAAATTAAAGGTGTTTAATTGAAAAGAAATAAAAAATAAATAAGAAAAGAGATAGATAGACAAATAAAAATAGATGGAAACTAAGTTAAGAAAATACTGACAGCTCTCACTTTATTTTTACTCAATTTATATGATATCAAACAACTAATATTATTAACAAAAGGGGTCTAGTTCAATTACTTAAACATACATAGTCCTGTTATAATTATAATTTTTTTGATATGGTCTTCTATTTCTATAAATAAATAAAAAACAGCCAACATTATTTTCATTATCTCTGTTTCTACTTCCCCACGTTATTTCCGTCCAACCAAACAGGGAGCAATAAAATTCTAATTGGACCAACAATTATTCGTCCGTCCAGGTAAAATTGGATTTACCGGTTTGAACTTGTGGACGGTCTGTGTAATATTACCATTAGGACAGCAGAGTGCTGTGTTAAGGTTATCTCTCTGTGACTGTGTGATACAGTTAAGGGAGAAGTCCCTTTATTAGGAACCAAAAATGAATTTGATTATATGCTACACAGTGTGAGAAAAATTGAGACATACTTCAATAAGCCTGTAACTGAGGAAACTGTAGATGCAATTTTTCACACACACACACACCAAAAAAAGAAAAAAAAATGGAATCAGAAGCTTAACTGTAAGCTATACCTATCTAATTAATAGGGATACCTTAGAATAGGGATTTCTTACCTTACGCTATTTCTTTTTTCCTGGGCCTTGTCTACTGGCTTTTAGGAATCAGGTTATGGAATAAGAAAAAAATTATTATCATATATGTTGCACATGTAACATGATGTGAAAGCCGTCGTAACAAAAGCAACAAGTCAAAGTCCATTTTAACAGATTTCATCAACATTTTGTGAAGTTGATCATTGTACTAGAATAAAAGAATCTCGAACTCAAAAAATAGTTTGGCACTTTGAGTGAGTTATAGCTAGACGAGGACGTAGTAGCATGTACCCATGTTATTGGTTCACAGATATTCAAACAAAGTCTGTTTTCACATAATTTTTATTATCAAGTTGGGTTTGGGCCAGTAGGTACTTGATCAAATATAGAGTGTTTCTTCTTGTACCATTTGTTTTTTTTACTACATCATTAATGAACAGTGCATTTCCAAAATTGTCTTTCGCGTTTTTGAAGCTTTTATACACGGATCCGTATGATTCATACTTATGGATTCGTCAATCCGTAAGATTCTTACGGATTCGCCAATCCCTAAGAATCTTAGGGATTCGCAAATTCGTCCGTAAATTTTTTTTTATATATACGGATTGGATAATCTGTAAGCCCAATCCGTACATTTTTTTTTATATACGGATCGGGCAATCCGTAAGCCCAATCCGTACGTTTTTTTTTTGGTAAGTTAAAATGTATTTTAGTAAATAATGGTGCATGCAGGTATCAAACTTGTGACCTTCAGGTTACTAACACGATGCTCCAACCAACTGAGTTAATAGACCAATTATGTTAAAAATTAATTAATATTGATATATATATATATCACTAAATTTATTTAATTTAAAATAATTTATTATGTTAAAATTATATGTGTATTAAATATACATTAGAAAATTTAGTGTTATATGTATCAACATTAATTATTTTTTAACATAATTGAGCTATTAATTTATACTTTAATTTATTATTTTTTAATTTAAAATAATTTATTATGTTAAAATTATATGTTGTTATAAAATTTTAGCATATAATTTTGTTACATATGTGTATGCATGCATTAATTCAACATATAATTGCTAAAATTTTGTTACATATGTGTATGCATGCATTAATTCAACATATAATTTTAACATATAATGTTATTATAAAATTTAACATAATAAATTATTTTAAATTAAAAAATAATAAATTAAACTATAAATTAATAGCTCAATTATGTTAAAAAAATTAATTAATGTTGATACATATAACACTAAATTTTCTAATGTATATTTAATACACATATAATTTTAACATAATAAATTATTTTAAATTAAATAAATTTAGTGATATATATATATATATCAATATTAATTAATTTTTAACATAATTGGTCTATTAACTCAGTTGGTTGAAGCATCGTGTTTTTAACCTAAAGGTCACAAGTTCGATACCTGCATGCACCATTATTTTTTAAAATACAACCCACGCCCCCAGCGTGGGATGCTATCTCTATCTGCAAATTCCTCTGGAGTGTCACGCCATCAGCGTGTATGGGTTTTAGAAGCTTGGGAAGCTTGGAGATGGCTTGAGAGTTGAAGGCTCAAGTGGAGATTCTTCTTCACCTTCTTCTTCCTTGTGCTTCAGCTGGGCATATTTCATTTTGTAAGCTGAAAGCCAGCCATGACTAGGTTTGACTAGTTTTACATTGTAGTTAGGGTCAAGCACTTGATGTAACTTCCATTGGGATGTATTGAATGCTATTATTCATTTATCAAAAGTTATTTTACTGCATTTTGCTTGAATATCTATATCTCTTTCTTAGACTTGATCAATCTAGTTGAGAGCTCAAAGCTAGGGTTCACAATAGGAATATTGGGGCTTTAGTCTTGGAACTAAGTGTGGTGACTTACTTTACATCACCTAGGAATAGGGATGCATGCTTGTGGTTTATTCATGTGTTGCTTAATGCTTAACCCTAAGACAGTTACTAAGGGATTAGGGCTTGCTAGTGGGTTAAAGAGCTATGTCACTGAGGAATTGGTAATTAGTTTATATATGATGAACATAATCGCTGGATACCTTAGGTATTTGAGTGTAGTAAACAATATAAATTCATTGGAAGGAACATTGAGTGCGGGTTGCCTTAACTACTATCGTCACATATCGCTACAATATTTACTTACTTGTTCATAAAAGCTTATTGTTAATAGTTAGCTTTTAATTTAATTGTTACACACACACAACAACAACTTCTCAAAATTATTTGTTCTCCAACCTATCGATACAATTTATAACTTAATTAGTCAAATAATCCTCGTGGGAACGATAAACTTTCTTATCATTATATTACTTGGAACGATCGGTATACTTGCCGAATTCGCAACAACTTACCAAAAAAAAACGTATGGATTGGGCTTACGGATTGCCCAATCTGTCTATATAAAAAAAAACTTACGGACGGATTGGCGAATCCGTAAGTATGAATCATACGAATCCGTGTATAAAAGTTTAAAAAACGCGAAGGAAAATTTTGAAAATGCACTGTTCATTAATGGTGTAGTAGAAAAAACAAATGGTACTGGAAGAAACACTCTCAAATATAACCACAAGATAATTCAACTCCAATTCTTCCATTAAGATTTATAGACACGTGTAGCCGATTTTTTTTAACAAAAATCTAATACGAAACCAAATTTCTGCTACGGTGGAATAGGATAAATATTCCAAATGCCACTTAAAATAATCTATTTCTTACTTTCAATTTGTTCTTAGATAAAAATTTCAATTGAAAAATAACATTTATTTTCTGGTAGAATAATGGTGTAGTTATCTGACACCTTTCTCGTGTCCAACAATTCTTTGATAGAAAAAAAAAAAAGTGTATGAGGGGCTGCTCAATGCTTCATTATTGAAAGCCCCCTAGTGTATGGAGTAATAATCAGCAGAATAATCTGACTATGTACTACATTTGCAGCCAATTTCTTTTATTCACATTCGTTTTCGCGCCGCCGGTGCACGTTTGCATTCTGTATGTGTGGAATTCAACTACACAAAGTGAAGGGGTATCGTTATTTTCTATATTGAACCTAATAAATCTGCTCCATGTTTATCAGCAAATTGTTGCATCACATGATCCTAGCTGCATAGTGCCTCAAGTGAGAGCTTCTTTGCAATTCCAGGACACGGGTCTCCCCCAAAAACTTCAGGAGCTACAGTCACCAAGCAAGATTGCTTGCCAATGCAGTTCTACAAATAATAACAACAATAAATAATACAAGGACAATAAGTAGCAGAAGAAAAAAATAATATTAATAAGAAGCAAAAATAGATGCATTAGCATAACATGTTAAAGCTACACAGACAGGATATAATATAATCATTCAGAACCAAAAGGTTTGTTTAGCAATTGCTGTTTGTAGATGTCACACAAGGTCAGTGAGCAGATAAAACAAGAAGTATGAGAGAAAAGCCAATACAGAATATCACAAGTATTCATGACTATAATAGTTTGTAAATCATTAGAAAATCCAGTGACTATAAGTTCAACTTGGCTTCCAAGAGAACTGAGTGCAATTGTCTGAGTGAAATAGCACAGCATGCATCAGAAGATATCTCAATTGTAGAAGGGTCTAGCTGATTGGGATACCTTTTGAGGAGCATCATATGATTTGTGAGCATGACAACTTCCTTCTCTAAAGGTTCCACAAGTTCCCTGTGGCAATCCATAACTAGCAAATTTAATCTGAGAGATCTTTTGCCCAGGTGGACACCACAAGTGAGCCTTGGGTCTAATAACTTTGCCAGACTCTAGCATCTGCCTGTTCTTCAGAGTTGGTTGCCCTTCATATATATCAGCACACACACTTGCTGTTGTTCTTTTCACCAAAGAAATTCCAGTAGGATCACCTCCCCATTCTTCAAACACAACCAGATAGTTGCCGCTTGGGTTCAGCCACGACCGAGGAATATGGTACCTGTCCAATGCCAACAATAGGTTGTCATGAATCATGATATTCAAGTCACTCCTTTCAATGTACTTAAACAACTTGTGTCACTGTCAACTCTTACCATCTCTGGGAGGGTTCTCCACAATTTGTCCGGCATTTTTTATCAGTGTAAGTTCCAGCATAGTAACAGTCCCCACAACTACCGCGTGCTATATATCCAGGCCAATGGCGTCCAATGCTTCGACCGTTTATCCATACCTGACCCTTTCCCATGCTAATCATGTCTAGAGCTAACGGATCGTTGCCTGCTGGTGTGCTAAAAGTTGTCTAATGACATTACAGAATAAAATGAGTCAGAATATATTCAGACTTGACCACTTGGGTGATCACAGTGACATAAATACAACCTTTGTTGAAAATTCAATCTTACTTACCTTGTACCATGTCAAAGGTTGCTTCTTAGCCAATAATGATCCTTGTACCCATTCAACGGAGGAACTACCACTTACAGTGTTAAGGTTTAAGGCTTCACCCTTGAGACCTATCTGCCCAACAAAAATGCAAATGAGTAATCTCTTATTCTTGGGGTGATACACACATATCATTATGATTAAGCCTGTCAATGTTGCAACTAGGCAAAACAATTCCTGATGACAAACCTTGTAAGACCATTTCTGTTTAGACAAGTCTCTAGTCCCCTCATTTAGACCCTTAAGTGAGACTGGGCCCAAAACCCCAGCATTCCATGTCTCAAAGTGTGGCCCAACATTCTGGCATTAATCGAACATTGTCATAAGATTAAAAGGGAATAAAAAATCTGAAAATAAAAATTGTTGTAGAAATCACGTAGATATTAGAAAGGAAGAGAACTAACCGGGAGACCCACGGCAATACTTAGTAAAGAAATCTTGTTATTGCCAACCCTCAGCTTAACACTGTCACTAAATGTTAACTTATGAGAGTCCAGTCCCCCGTACACAGTACCTGCATTTATACAGAAAATGGAAGTAAAAACGGAGATTATTATAACAAAACACTAGACCGAAAAATATCATTAATCTTGTGTACCTGAAAATTGACCATTAATGAAAACATGCAAAGCATGGCCTGCTGACGTTACGGTAAGAACAGGAGATTGTCCCTTCTTTATAAAACCTTCATTTGCATCAATGTTGACACTGAACAAGAGACAATAATATTTTATTAGATGGAGACAGGATATAAACAGTAAGTTTCAAGAAATTGAGCATTCCAACTATTAGTCTTTTAGAAATCAAAGACATGATCAGTTGAAAGATACTTACTCTGTCATATACCACAAATAATCTGTAGAATCTCGGGTGACATTAATCTGCTCCCAGAGTGCATATGCTGTCAAGGAATCATCCTCATTGGACAATGCAGGCTCTTCATTGTATGACTGCCAATCAAATGCACTGTTTACGGCAGTCATCTTCATCAGAGAGCTTTGAGCACCAAGCTGTATATATAAAATTTATAACATCAACGTTCATACTTGGAAAACAAAAGTCTCAATATAATACATTTAATGATTTTCTGTCCTTGAAGAACAGCACATTAATTTCTGCATAAATATTTTCATCTTACATTCATTTACTAAATAAAACAAAATAAACATGGCAAGCAGTATTGTCCTACCCTCGCTGTGTTGAAAACTGCAGTTTTGCAGTCAGGAAGGATGCTGATAGACCAAGGTGGTAGGTCATATTGTCCATTTCCAAATTTAACTGCTGCGGAAGATTTGGTGTCATAGTTTGCAAGGAATGCAGCACAAGCACCTGAAGTCTTGAACACATGTACCTAAGATAAATAGATAATATTAACAAAAATAAGCAAATAAGTTTTAACAAGAAGCCTGTTGAATATTTTCACAAGTCATAACCCAGCTTAATTAGTTTACCTCAAGGTTATTTCCTGGCCATGTCACTGTGGGATCTACAGACACTAAAGCTGGCTCACATAGCTTTATTGCTTTATGCAAATCTCTTAGATGGCCCCATTTTGGTTCATTTAGAAGTCCTGTCATAGTTCAACAACCTTCAGACTAGTGTGAAAATATCTCACCCAACCCTACAAGTTTGGTGCCTAAAAGTGAATATGTACAATTCGCTAAAACATAATATGATTAATCTTCCCCCAACTCCCCTCTAGCATGACTAAAACAAAGTAATTTAAATAAGAAAAAAAAATTCCACTTATTTTAAGAGATTTAAATGTGTATGCTGTCATTTTCCCAAGCATGTTAACAAATTTAACCTAATATACTCTGCATACCGTATTCATCAATAGGACCGTCATAGTCATAGCTGGTGGCAATGAAGAGGCCACAGGATGTCCGATCAAAGTTAGTTCCTCCATGGTACTGGATCCAAAAATGATACATTTTAGGCTCAAATCAAAGTTTCCACCGCATGGATATGTATAGTACATAAGGTAGGAAACATTTATTGACATTTGCCAATAGATAAATCATAAATGCAATGACCAACCTACCATATAATAATTAACAAATGAACCACCATTCTGTACGAATCTTGCAACGGAGAAGGCCATGTCTTCTGCAGGTCTACGAGGGACCGCGCCTCCAAACTCAGTGAACCTACAGAACACGAAACATAAAAATAAATACAGGATCCAGATCAATTATTATTGCCATTTATTTGGAGTAGAACATACCAGCCAGTCCAGTTCTCTGTCCACATTTTGGGTTTGTATTTCTTGTTGGGAGTAAAGTTTTCACAGTAGTATCCATTGCAGGTGTCAATCTATACAAGGGAGTAGAATCAATTAGCCAATGAAACAAACAAAAAGAGGCACGTTAACTACTAGTGAAGAACAACCCTGAAGTAAAAAGATGGACAAATTTACAGAACTGCTAAGATAAAAGAAAAACAACAACAGAGAAAGGCCAAATGGGCAACGTGAACACACCATCAAAATCAAAATATATCAATTGTAAAGGCCACAACCTAACCCAACAAAACAACCAAAACACAACTGAAAAATGTACCTAACAAAAAAACACATTAGGTGGGACACAAATTTATTCTAAGAATAAGAATTCTTCTCCAAATGGTTTTTTATTTTATTTTTTCAAAAAATGTTTTTTTAGCAAAAGGTGCTTACAATGGGATCCGGAGTATCTTGTTGCTTGCACATAATCCAGGGGACACCAGTATCTAAGCCCACAGCCATTTGAGAAAACCATTTGGTATAAGCTTTTCCAGGGGCACCAATTTCCCACTCCACTGGTCCATATTCGTTTTCTATCTGTCACGTTCAATTTGGGGGCGCCAAAAAAAATAATACAATTATTTAATCATTCTTATTGTAATTGGTTGGCGTAACTAATAAAACTTCAAGAAACCAATAATAGGAATAAATGCCTTATTTAAATCCCAATTCCTTGCCTGTGACATAATTATTGGACCTCCCTGCGTCTGGAACAATTTCTCCGCCTTCATCATGCTCACAATCTTCTCAGTAAATTTTTGCATTGCTGCCTACATCATTGCGAAAATTGAACGGTTGCTGAGAAAATTCACAGAATTTCATAATTAAATAACAACAACAATAACTATGAGTAAAATTGAAAATTCCAACCTTGAAAGGTTCATTGTCTGTTCTGAAAGCAATATCCGGAACATACTTGAGCCAAACAGGAAACCCCCTGGATATCAAATAGAAAAGAAAGACCTTTAAGCATTGGCTATACATTGTTGTCCATTTTCAAAAACAAATTAATGAAATTATCCTCTGAATATATTATATAGAATTAAAAGACAGGTTACAACATCATACCCAAAGTTCCATTCAGCACATATGTAGGGACCAATGCGGAGATGAACCGAAAGGTCAGCTTGCTGCACCAGCTTGATGAACTTAACCAAGTCGTACCTATCCTCGAAATAATACTGTAATTTTTTTTTAAAAAAATTACCAAAATTCACAAAATAAAAACACGAGTGAGCTTTCTATTTTAACTTTTGACATGTGGAATAAAAATAAAAATATGAAAATAACATTTGCATTACCTTTCCTGGAGAAGGCTCGTGTCCATTCCAAAACACATAGGTTTGGATAACATCTAAGCCTCCATCTTTGGCCTTTTGAATAAGGTCTGGCCACATCTGCAACCAATGAGAAACATAAAAGCTTTTCAGTGTGAAAACTGAAAACACTGAAAACTCTTTGGTGATTACAAAAATAACTTAGAGTACTACTTGCCTCAGGTGTGCTTCTTGGGTAGTGAATGGAACCAGAGATCAAAATTCTTCTCTGGCCATTAACAACAATGGCTTTGTGATCATAAGTCACAGAGGCTGTGACTGCACAAACCCACAAAACCAACAGCAGGGTATAAAAATTCCCCCTTGGTAAATTCTCCATTAGAACCCGTGAACCCATTAGTGTCCTTCGAACATTTAAAAAAAAAAAAAAAAAAAAAAAAAAACCAAAAGATTAGAAGGGAACAAGACAAACGCGCTTATATGTTTGTTTCTTCACAATGCCTTTTTGATTCTTTTGAGATTGAAAAGAGATGTCAGATTGCACGCAAAGACTTTAATAAGTGACAATGGTAGTTGAGGTGCGTGGATTTGTGAGGAGGCTGCAACTCCTTTATATACATTTGAAAATCCAAAGCTACTACGAGACCTTGGAATCTAGAACTGGGACCCATTTACTCCTTCTTTCCTTGCATGTTGGCACTGAGTCACTCAACACTGATCCCACTAACAAGGTTTTTAAAAAACAGACTAGGAAGAGATTTTAGCTGATTATTATTTACTATATGTATTTTTTATTGGCTAATTAAAAAAGAAAAATATTTAATTACCAGTGTTTAACAAATTACTTTCAAACGCTAATGCTTACCTACCCTAGAGTACACAAGTGAGAAACTAAATAGTTTAGTCACAATTTCCAGTAATATTAAGAAACGTGACGAATAAGTAACTGAACAATTTAAAAATTCTGTCTAAAAGAACTAGAAAAACAAGTATCTATTTTGGTTCCTGAAAATATAACGTAGTAATAAATTAGTCATGAAAAATGAAAAATTTAAATTTAATTTTTGAATGTGTGAAAAATACAATAAAGCAATCTTAATTTTAAATTTGTGAAATTTTATTATTAAATTATAATATTCAAAGATCAATTTAACAATAAATTGTATTATATGAATATCAATTTAATATTAAATTGTAAAATTTAAATGATCAATTTTTCATTAAATTATCTACAAGATCAATCAATCACATTTTTATATATTTAGAAACTAAATTCAGATTTTTTATCATTCAAAAATAAATCTATTACTGTCTCATACATTCAAGGATCAAAATAAATATTTATTCTAAATTAGAAAAATAATTTTCGGCCCTTGCTTTGGCCTTTGGGAAATGTATCTTAATTTCCTTTCTCACGACGAGTGTACATTTAAGAAAAAAAACAAAAAAAAACAAAAAAAACAAAAAAAAAAACAGATGTGTTTAAGTGCCATAAAAAGCGACCTACTTCGTGGTACTTTTCACTGCAATATGTTGCTCCTCTTACTCATAAAGGAAGATTCGACGCTGCACGTACGTTATTTTAAAGTGCTTTGAATCCAATCCGGTTATTATTCTCATGGACCTTGTGACCAAAAAATATAAATATCATGCACTTTTTAGGTTCCATCCATTACACGGAGGGAAGCAATTCTGGTTCTGGGAGAGTATAATAATATTTTGGTGAAGTGTTACATCAAATCTATAACTAAAAAAATTCTTTAAATGAGATATTTTATTGACACTTTGAGGAAGAACATAATTTTAGTTTCATTCATTTATTTTCAATATCTTACTTAGAACATAATTTTAGTTTCATTCATTTATTTTCAATATCATATATTGATTAGTGACAGTGAGTTGGCAATTTCTTTGAAAAGGCCAGAACGGTGTTCATTTTTTTAAAAAGAAAAACCTTTATATATCAAATACTTGAACTCGTTATTTTTTATCTATTGTATTACTTATCATAGTGACTTTTTTTCCTTTCTTATCTCTATACGTTTTTAATAGTATTTGATATCCACCCATCTTTTTTCAAGAAAAATTGGTAGAGATTCCATGTTTTTTTTTATAGTGTAGTAGCTAGTAAGCTCTTTTAGGTAGAAGATAATGATGATTTTCTTTGAAAAAAGACGAAGAAAAAGCGTATTTAGGAATTCTCTATGTAAAGAAACAAATTGTAGTATTATTTTCTGAATTTGCTTCATGAATTGGAATGGATCGGAATAATGGATTGGTTGGGAAAAGAAAGCCAAGTTGCCGCAGCTGAAACCCGTGTACCGACTTTTTTTTATCTTTTGGATTTTTTTCCAAATAAATGACTAAGATTGATGGCCAAACAAATTATTTACTTATATATATCACTTGTATTCCAAGTATCAATATACAAATTTTTCTTGAATTAACAAAAATAAAATTAAATATAATGAAGCAGAAAGAATTTATAAAACAAATGAAAATATAATTTGCTTTATTTCAATTTTACACAAATATTTTCATACTAAAAATTTAAATTCATATAATTTTTGTGACGTCTCTTTTTTTCACAAGTATTATTTTTGCCATGTAAAATGTAAGAGACATCATCCTTTGTGGTGCAATGATTTTTTACATCAATTACTAAAAGAACACTTTTCTATATTGGCTTTCTTTTTTATATTGACTATCATGGGTAAATAATTTACTTGATCACCCATTTTGATATTTTGTTTGAAAAAAATAATCTAAAATAGTAAAAAAAGTTCCCATGTACCAATGAGGTAAAATCCTTTGACTACAAACATTTTCAATCTTAAATTTGGATCCTGGACCCGGACTTTTATTCTTTCAAACCAGTCGTAACACATTGTACCGACTAACAACTTTTATTTCACTAAAGTTAAAAGGGTTTAGCTAATGAATTTAAAGAAAAAAAATATTTATTATAAAATTATATGAGAATGTAAAAACAATATCGATAACATAATTTTAAGCTTTTAAAATACAGGTTAAAACTTCTTGCATTATACATGTAAAAGATATTTGAAGTAATATTTAACTACTAATTGTTATGTATATAGTAAATTTACCAACAAAATGTAGCATAATTAGTAGATAATTAAGTTTTTTGAGTATTTTTCTTAGAAGTTTAATTCTATGTGAATGAATAACACTTTGCTGAGAGATACAAAATTTACGTCAATAATAATATATGCGCCTTAAAAAGAATTAGTCTTTAACCATTATCCGTTGAAAAATATATTGGATTCACACCAAAATTTATATAATAATCTTATTCATTTTTATAGTAATTATTTTAAAAATTATATTCACAATAAATCATTCTGATAAAAAAATTACCGTACCCTTTATTATAAAATATTTGATTTTTTATGGAACATATAAAAATAGTGAAAAGTGTGGTGTATTTTCATCTATTAAAGGATAAAAATTATATTTAATAAAAGAAAATAAAAATGTAATTTTTAAATCCCTTAAAATAGGGGTTGTAAATAATATTTTAGTTACAAAATTATTTTTAACAAAAAAAATAGAGTGAAGTATAAATGAATGCTAACAACACACTTTTAAGGTACTCTATTATTTGCTGAAATTTATTAGAAACTATAAAATTATGAGAGATATTTATTAAATATCATGTAAGACTCACAATTTTTTATAATTTTTAAGAAATTTTAATTGATGAAAGAGTGTTCAAAAGAATATGATAGAGAGAATATGTTGATAATATTTTTTTAAAGTGTATTTGTATTTATCCACCTAGAGAAATGTATATTTTAATAATATTTGCATATATTAGAAGATGGTAGTATAATTTATAAAACATATTTTGATAGGTATTTTTTAACAAAAGTTAACAAAATTCCAACAAAATAAAAATAAAAATAAAATAAAGTGTCACATTTTTCTGATGGAAAGGTATAATCTATTCTTGATTTTATCGTTTATAATAATAATAATAATAATGATAATAATAATAATAATAATAATAACGTATTATTGCAATGATTGTCAATTTGTCATAATGAATTCATACGTTGCTTGAAAACAAATATAATCTAATAAATAGGTTATGGCACATGGTCTGTACTGGTACTTGTGAACGCAGCCACATTCTGCCAAATGTTGTTTTAATTATAATCAAACTATAAAACGCTAGTTGTATTATTTCTTTTTTGTATTGAAAATTCAAATTTCCACATGCGTTTATATGTAAATGTAACTATCTGATGTTACTTGTTTTTTGAAAATTATACAACTAATGTAGTTCGATAGTTATCTATCAAGGATGAGGAGTTGTGCCTATGATAATATGGTAAAAAAAAAAAAAAATATATATATATATATATATATATATATGTAACTTTTTTTAGTGTACTTTTTAGTTCCTTTAGATTTAAACAGGGTCTTCACAGTTCACACAATAAGTCTTATCACTCGGGCTAAAAAAATGGACATAAAAAAGTAGCTAGTATCTATAAGTATTAATCTATTATTATTAATAATAAACGATATTTTGATTTAGTTTTTATGTTTGTTTAAATGTTTTTGTCCTTCGATTAATTATACTCCACTACATCCATTTTGAACTTCTCCTACTAATTACTTCTATTTCGTTTGGAAGAGTCTACAAACAATTTGTTTAGACTTATAGTATGTTATAAGTATTTGTGAGAGTTTGGGAAGATTTATAAAAATATCTCATGATTGGTCCAAAAGATGTCAATTTGATCTTTACGTTAGGTTAGAATTAACACGGTATAAACATTTCAATATAATGACAACCACCACAAAACAATGCTTATTTTGGACTGTTTTTCACACGCATAATTAACGGAATGATGGTTTTTAATATTATATTGTTTTATAATAATTTTATATTGGAAAATCCTTTCTATTTTAATGATTGTGTATTTAAAAGTATTTTTATTAATATCATAAAATATTTATCATATCAAAATCAATTCCTTTTTCATATAATTTTTTTCAAATGTAAAGTTATTTTTGTATTTGTAAAAATTAAACTTAAATATCAAATAGTTTAAAATAATTCACACACACTATTGTGTAATTAACTAAGTTGGACTCCTAAGTAAATATAAATCAATAATTTACTTACACTTGCTTTAAAATAAAAATATTTCTATAAAATATGCAAACAAAAAAATGCTTTATAAAATAAAATTGATATAAAATTAAGTTTACAAACTCTAATGTAAAAATTAAGTATCATTTGTACCCGTTTCTTTTAATAAAATTTTATTGGCCGATAAAAAAAATGAGGAAGGATTCTCATCGGGCATCGGCCAATATTCCATTTGGAGGTTGGTTTTCCCATTTTTGTGCATAACCCTCCATATGACTGACCTTAGGTACCATTTATCCATTTAGCCCTGTTTAGTAACCTTTCAATAAAGGAAGCAAATGCAACATATAAAAATCCTTTTATCTAAAAGCATAAAGCTTTTTTTTTTTTCTAAACAAATCAATAAAGTTTTCAAGTAGCTTCCTTTCCCTCCAATAATACTTAACTTGATAGCTACTTAAGCTAGCCACAAAACAGTATAATTCTATTAGATAATGAAGATCATTGCCACATCATCTTTTGGCAGTGAAACTGGAACCTACTCTCAATTATTAATCTTCAAATTTTTTCCAATATCAATTCAAGCAAAGAATTGTGAAATATTGCAGTTAGGATTTGCAGTTTGTTATTGGGATGGCATGAACGGACATCATCATGGGATAATCTAATCTCATAACGTGAGAACTGATGAGGCAACGAAGCTTCAAGTTAGTTTTTAGTTTCTAACAACTAATTTCAAGTTGTACCAAAAAGAGAAACGGCAACAAAATTGGAAGAATTGGCATGGCGTGTATATCTAAATTGATGAAGCAGGGGCGAATCAGATGAGTCCCACGCTTTTCACTCCCGTACGCCACCACTTGATGCTCAATCTTGATTCTTTAAACATATATGCCCAATGACCCATTTATTTAACTTGTGCATTGATGGGACCCAAATTTTAGTTAATAAATTTATTATATATTATGATTTATAATTAGATAATTTTGTAAAATTAAGTTAAAATTAAGAGTCATAATAACATTTTTTTTATTGTATCGTTAGGAGGATTATAGTACCATGCAGTAATAATTCTAAAGTTTTTTGATAATTTGACCACATAAATAGTTACTTCTATATCAATCCAACTATAATGTTCTATATCCAACAATTCAATCACGCAAATAACACTGAAACACTTAGAACATGGGCAACTAAGTGCATGCGTGCTTGAATTAGATTCGCGTTATGTCCATACAGAAGTAAGTGAATATAGCTGCTGCGTTATTTTGCCATTGTAATGCGATTTTGCTGCCTGAATGTGAATTCAAGACGTGTTTCCAAACACACTTTAAGACTATGCGTGAAGTGAATTAAAAAAAAAAAATGAAAAGTCTAAATGTACAATGAGGAGTATAAGAGATCACGAGTTAGGAGAAAAAAAATAACGATTTAACAGTAATTGAAAATAGAGTATTAGGTAATAATAATAAAAAAAAAATAAAGTATTAAAAAGATAAGAGTCAAGAACAAAATCAAATGGAAATAAAGTTAAAATATTAGGTAGTTAATTGAATAAAAAAAAAGATCGATAATAATTATGTTAATGAAAAAAATATATTAACATGACATAAATAAAAAAATATCACAATTTTTTTCTTAATCATGTAAATTAATAGTATATAAAATTGTTTAAAGGTATACGATTTTGTTCGAGAGTCAAATCATGCTTTAGAGCTTTCTTAATATATTGACAGCCAAAAACGCACAAATATTTTTTGTTTTCGCATAACATTATGTTGTCTTTCACGGGGTTGATTTAACTTGTGTGTGCATTTAAAGCTACGTACCAACACAAGTATATCGAAAGTGGATATTCTAAATTATATATATAGACACGTGATAATTAAGAAGATAAAAACAAAACAAAAATCAATAAATAAAATATTTATTTTATTTGGGAGACGTTTTGAGGAGTTTATGAAAAATTATCTATGCTTATAAAAATAGTTTATAATTTTTATAACCTTTCAGTTTATTTTTTATAAATAAAAAAAATCTTTGTAAGATGTAGTATATGTATATCAAATGAAGCTTTTTTTTTTAACTTATTCTAAATAAAATTAATGATCAAATTTTTGGTATAAAATACATAATAAAAACTTATTAAATAAATAATTGATTAAACTGTTTATCTAAATACAAGCACTTTTTCCTCCATATTTCTCTACATATAATGTTAAAATTATTGAATACCTTACACTTACAAACTATATTAATACAACAACATCTCAAACGTCACATGTCAGGACCACAAACAATATGGCATTTGCAAGTTGTAGATATCCTGTTCAATGAAATTAAATGCAACTACCAGTTTGAAATGATGTAATAATAATGATCACATGGCATTTTTAATCTGCATCATTAGTATAAAGTTAATCAATTTATTTTTTGCTGAAAAACCCAATCAATTTCATTTCCAATAATTCTTATATGAAAATAAATAAGAATTCGTCACTTCTAAAATGAGTAATCCTTGCTCAAGAAGATTAAGTAATTAAGTAAATCACAATCGTTGAAGAAAAAGTCAACAGTTGATATTATGCACATATAAATAACAATAACAAATAATTAATCAATATATTAAAATATCAATCATTAATTTTTTTGTTAATGATTAAAATTATTTACTTTTCACCTCACCGTTAGGTTTTATAGTATATATGATATACATATTTAATTTTCAAAAGCTATTTAAAGCTATCTTTTTTAGACTTTTTCTCAAGAATAAAATAACCATACATAATGAACAGTGTTGGCTTTCCACTTATGAGTTCCATAGATTCAAAATTTAACAATTTATACATAGAAAATGATATGATTTTGGGATTTTTTTTTTAATTAGGAGACTAGGGAGATGTGGTGTTATCCATTTCATACTTACATGTTGTAGTTCTCTTTCCTCTCTGTATTTTGACTTGCTTATTTGGAGTACGTAAGTTATAATCAGAAAATTTGAAAAGAAGGGCATTTTAAACAATATATAAATTGAAAGTGAAATCAGGTCACGGATCATGATGTCCTGCACTTGCAATGAAAGAAACCCAAATCAGGCTTCAAAAACGTTATTGGAACCCAATTCACGAATCATGATCTGCACCTGTCACCAACTTCAGCTATCCAATTGTCGTCAACAAAAGAAAATGAAATCATCTGATTTTGTTGAAAAAAAGGCGACCAATATATATATATATATTTCCACCAATGAATTTCCTACCTTGATCGTTCACAGTTTTGCGTTACAATAAACAGGGATCGAAATTAAAATTCATAGATACATTATTGGTGATAATGGAATGGGAAATTATTTATTTTTAATAAACATTTGTTTAATTACGTACCCGATTATTTTATTATTTATAGTGACAGTACATTAGTAGGGATACTGACCATGCAATTTGATTAATGAATCATTGACTTCCTAACATTACTTTATTATGTAACAGTTGAAGAATTGAAATGATCTGAAGCAAAACTAACCTTGTTTTCTTTTAGTTAGGCTGTCTCGTAGACTCAATATATAATTATCAATTGATCAACGTTGATCCATTAGTTAAGGTCCGTCCTTAGTTTTTATTTTTCTTTTATAATTTTCTTTAATCAATACTCTTCTAAGTCGTCGTCTCCGTAACTACAAAAACAAAATTGCATTTCATTTTCTTGAATTATAATCAAATACATTGGGAGTCTATAAATCTACATATTTTATAGATTTACCATTTTGCGAGATAAAGTTTAATCTGACTTACTCTCTCTCTCTCTCTCTCTCTCTCTCTATATATATATATATATATATATATATATATACCTTTTTCTAATTACTAGAAATCCTTTCAAGTAGTAGTAGCTAATGTTGTTACTAATTAAGCCATGGGCTTCTCAGCAATTTCATCATTTGCATGCAAGCTTAGCTTGACATGTTTGACCTTTGTATGCCAATTTATTTTATCGTGGGAGGGAAGGATGCCAATAACACGATTCGGAGAGCTTAGTTTTGCCTCTTTATTTATTTATTTATTAGCAAGTGTTGTTCTTGCTTTGTTACTTGATCATGAAAGATTCACTCTTCACTGAAGTAATTAATTTCCTTTATTTGATATGAACTATATGATGGAGTAATGCTGAAATTATATATGCTTTAAAAAAAAATAAAAATTGGAGAGGAGTGCAGAAATTAAAGAAAAGAATGCTAGATTTAATGTTTGGAAAATACGCAATTTTACCAATTTCAATTGTAAAAAATTCTTATACACCAAATAAAACAAGAAATTATTGTTTTCAGAATAAAAGTATTTTTAGACTCTCCCAACTTTAATGTAAACATGCATTTACTCAATTACAATTTGATGTGAACCGAATCTGATTATTTCATTCATAAATTAATCATAATCCAACCCACAACCACTGGGATTGTGCACATCTTATACTAACTTGGCTGTCTTTTGCTTTGCTCATCTGTTTCCAGTTTCCACGGCTCCACACCTTTTTTGTCAATAATAATTAATGATAATGGCGTTAGCTGCGTTACATATCTCATAGCCCTGTAACTTATAACCTAAACTTCGGATATAATCCTCTGTGCCCTCTTATGTCACATCATTTCGGATACCGATGCTTAAATCTTGTTTTAGTTTTTCCTTATAAAAAAAGTTGCATGTTTTAGATATGTTCCGGCTGTGTCAGATGACTTAAATCACCTTGGATTAAATTCATAGTGAAATTATTTTTCATGGTGAAGGTAAACAATAAATAATTACTTCCATTTTTTATCGAATCACCATGATTTTGAGGATTAGAATTAATTCTTAGGTGTTATTTAAACACACTAAATATCAATCAGATAGTTGTGCAAAACTTTATCTAATGTGGATTTAGGAAATAAAATGCAATACCATCAGCAGAAGAACTCTTAGTGATTGGGCCTTGTTTTCATTTTGGGTCTCTAAGAAAGGGCTTTTATATGGCCCAACCGACTGGGTCAGTTGTGAGTTGCGATCACGTGGAATCACTATGACAATCCCCATCTCTATCACTATCACTATCATGTTTGTGGTCGCCACGGAAGGTGGCGAGGCACAACTGCCAAACCTTGATGCTACTAGCTACTATATGGTAATAACCAATAAGCCCCTTTCATGAATATTGGTCACAGAATTTTGGGTTACTTTTATCCTGGACCATAACATTTTTTTGTAACTCATTTCAGTTATCAAACCTACGTGTCATTCATTGACTTAAACAAACTGGCATATCTAAAGAAAAAAAAAAAATCTTTGATGTGGTGTACATTTACAAGGTATTAAGACAAAGACATCTTAAATGTTTGCGATTACCAAGTACCAAACATATATACATGGGGTGTTCAGCAACGCAAATTTAATAAATACGTAGTATATTGTGCACAATACGACCCCCCCCGGGGGGGGGGGGGGGGGGGG
>PYAF01002932.1:200282-221796 GCA_007407185.1 Glycine tomentella | reverse complement strand
CAAAATACTTTTATAGGAAAAAAATGGATTTTTTATTTCATAAACTAAAGTTAGTTTATATATAAGTTAAAAATCAATTTTTAGAGAAACTAACATAAGAGAATTTTTACAAATTAATTTATACATAAGTTAACTTTAGTTTATAGAGATTTTATTCTTATTTTTTATTTCTTATTTTTTTTAGAAAAATTTACCAAAATATAACCATTGTTTGCTTATAAATCATCGCTAATTATTTCTGGTTAATGTAATTTTAAACTTCACAAGTTAATTTCCTTAATTGTACGTAAGATTTTAAAATATGAAATTACATATATGTGTGTTTTGTGTCCTAATGACAGGCATACGTGAAAATATATAAATGTTAATACCAAATATAATTTTTGTGTCCAACCCATCATAATGTAGTGCTTGAACGTGATATAAAACGTGCAACTATGCAAGGACGATCTAGTTTTATCCATTTAACTAGATCAAAGTGAACAGCACGAGTTCGTATACACGACAACCGTACATTGGCATATCACAAGCATGACCTAATCCTTCAACCTCTTTGATGATGCCGTTGTAGCTTGACAAATGAAGCTCTACAGCATCTACTATAATATAGCCCAAAGTAATAGAATTAGCCTTACAAAACTTTCTGTTAGGAATTATTGAGGATACAACCCACCAAAAGCTTGTAAATAATTCAATTCTAACTTTGAAGTGTCCTCCTAAAGGAATCAAATCAAGTGGATTTACCTTATGTGAACTTCTAAACTATTAACAAAATGTATATTAATTAGTTACTCTCCTTCATTTCTTCCAATTTTTTTATTTTTGTAGATGGAATTTGATTTTCGTCAACCGTGGAATACTAAAATCAGACCGAAACCGTTATTATATATACCTCAATGAATTATTTTTGTCTTCTATCTAATTTCTGACGTACTGATCATACGTATTCCTTTTGGTTTCGTTTTGATTTTCTGTATCTACGTGATCAGTCCCCTTGCTTCAAATCATTACAATGATCACAATCGTAACAATAATATATATACTTCCACAAAATTGCAACCATTCATTTACGAATTATATTCCACGTCCACTAACGTGCATATGATTTTTTTTTCCACCAAGTATATTTCCTAACCAATAGTGAGAATCAAATTCCTAACAACATACTTAAAAAACTTAGTTATCTAACAACTGTACTAGATGTTGATTTTTAATTATTCCAGTTGCTCATTAGGTTAGTAGCTGCTTCCCATACCACAGTATTATGAAATCCTTAATTTCACGATCATAGTTTTACCCGTGCCCATGAAAGTACTGCACCCACATAACACACTCAGATCTAGAGATAGAAAGAGAGGGAGAGAGAGAGAGAGAGAGAGAGAGAGAGAGCGTGTGTGTGAGAGAGAGTGTGAGGAGGCCATGGGCCTTCTGCTATATTGAGAGAAAAGAAAGTGTCATGTTGCTCAAATGCGATCGCCCCCTTGCCAATTTTGAAAAGTACTATAATTTTGGACTTACTTTGTATTACAGACAGCAAATACATGATAATTTCTAATAAGTCCCTGTCAGAGACAGCATTGACACTAGCATCAAACGTGTACAGGAGTGATTTACAACCCGCATACGTAGCCTACTTTCTGATCGTAAAAATTACAACCATTATTATTTGGGCTCTCGTATTGTTTTTAATTTTGTCGATAAACCTTTCCTATGTTCCAAAATTGTTTATGGGTCACCATTCATGTTTCGGTTGGCAGTGCTGTACAGCGGGTTATGTATGCCTCAATTTTCAACATTGCTCGCTCTCTGGGATATTTTTGCCGTTCCTTTTAGTAATTAATGAACAGGAGTAGTAGTGGAGTGCTTGTCCAACACAACAGTTAATATAGTTAGAGTTCTACTTCTAATGTTCTAAGATTTAATAGAGCAATCGTGAAAAACTAGAATTACAAGTTACATTTCTCTCAAAGAGAAGTTTGTCTTTCTCTTTTTACTTTAAATATTATTCTCCTTTGAAATATATATATTGCATTTGAGTTTATTTTAATGCAGATAATATTTTTTCTCGTTGTAATTCTTGATATCATTAAAAGTTAGTTTTAATTACTATCAAATTTTATGGCTTTAGAAGCCGTAATAAACATTTTAGATAAAATTTCAAAGATTGATTTCATATATATTAAAATCAACTAAAGCATAACTCATCTATTTTTAGTTTAATGACTGACAATAAAAAATTATTATTGTTATAACTCTTAACTTAATTATTATTTTACATGATGATTTGTAATTAAATAATAATATAAAATTATTTTATATAAAAAAGAGAAAAAAAATGTAATTTAAGCATCTTTAAATAAAATGTAATTTTTTTTAAAAGCATGCAATATCCCTTATTTAATTTTAATTAATTAAAGTTACCAATTATATATATGTGTGTGTTTAAAATACTTGATTACTGTAAAAGAAATGATTTCTATAAATCTGAATCATAAATGAATAGTTAAAAAAAATTGGTGAACTAGATAAAATAGTTAGTATTATATGTTAATTGTTGATTATTTATTAATCATTTAAAATTATTATTGTATTTTTATTTTAAACTTGATCATTTAAATACGATCTATTAGGGATGAATCCAGGAGCTAAGCAAGGACCTTGACCCCTTCCTTAGAAACCTTTGTGTGTATATGAAGAAACTAAAAAAATTAAAAATTAAAAAATATTAATAAAGAAAATTAAGTTTTTGAATTGATATTTGTTTGAAATTTTTTTAGTAGTAGATTATATCTATAATTGTATCCATAAAATTAATAATAAAATATTGTTAAACATATTATTTATTAAATAATTACTTATTAGAAGTTAAATGTTTAAATAATTATGTAAAAAAATTGACCCCCTTTTAATACACTCCAGGATCTTTCCTGTAATCTAATGGTCCATATTTACTAGTCTCATCCTCACATCTCTCACAATAACCATATATATGTATTTTTTATTATCAGCTAAGATAGAAAAGTATAGGTACAAGGGGTACCAACAATCCATGCACAAAAAGGAAAATAAAGAAAAATCATGCAGCTTGTTCACTTTGTTATATCTTATTTATAAATGAAGAAATAAATAGAAAATACCCAAGGAATTAATCAAATTATCAAACCACATATTCTTTTTATTTCTTCCCCATATGATTATTACATTTCCTATTACATTATTTATTTTCCTCGGGAAATTAGAGCCTTTAGATTCTGTGGTAGATGAGACCCTATCGGTTTGTCATTCTAATTACATAGCGAGAACATATATAATCAAGATATGCATGTACTCAGGTGTTAACTGGTTTACGTCATAATCAAGCCCGTTATATGTATGAAAAATCAAATTAAGTATTACTGCATTGAAATCAGAAAGTTTTTAAACTTTTGAGATATTTTCTTTAAAAGATCACGATTATGATAATTTTCTCTGAGACTAATAGAATTATTATAAATAATTATTTTTTTTCTTCTAAATATTGAATATAACCACCTATTCAAATCGTTTTGTCCGTCTCATATCTAGTATTAGAAAAATCATTGCCTTATAACTTATTTTCTCTTTAATTTGTTACTTTTGAAGAGTGAAAACGTAGATGGTATCTACTACATTTCGAGACGGCGCTAGAGTGAAGATATTAGAAACTTAAAAAATGGGTGTGTAGCCTCCCCAAAAATATTCTCATTCTGTGTTGGGACCTGTCCATTTGCCTGCACCAGCATTCAATGCTTCTTGGCAATGCACATGCAAAGAGGTCTTGCTCATATCTTTCTTTCACCTTGTTCCAGCCCCAAGCAAAAACTATAACGCTGCAGCTATAGCAAAGGCTTGTAGCGGTAAAAAAACTTTTTGCAGATAAGGTTTTGTCATACGTATGGGGTCAGCGTAGTAGCATTCCACACACTCCTTTTTATTTTGTCTTTTTAACTTTGTCTCTTTTAGGTGTCATGAAGTCACGTGAACCTCTTATAGCGATGGCTTTTAATTTGCTACAAACTGTTCGCTTCAGTTACTTCTTTATCCTTTTAATCTCATACTTACCCCTCTCTCCCCTAAAACACATGTCTAAGGAGAAGCATGCCAGGGAATCTCCGGGAATAGAACCTTTCCCATTTTATATTAAGTTGAATTCCACTTCTCATGTTCTTACTATTGTCATTTTACAAATTTGATTTCTGCATTTGTTCATAATTTTAATTTTCTACTATTTTAATGGTATAACTTAAGTTTTTTCCATCTTGACATATATGGGAGTGTAATATAACAGTATAAAAAAGTCTTATATGTGTGATTCAATTTTCAATACACATCAAGTTTATATGATATAAATCTTGAGTTTGATTTTCATTAAACATGTCATCGAAAAGTGGAAAACTTTAAATATAATTAAGTTTCAGATTAGTATTAATGTCATAATTATCTAAGAAAATGAAGCTTGTGCATATATTTTGAAGTCTCACCTTGAGAAACCAAAATCCTAATTGTAGTTGTTATTAAAAAAAGTGTCACATCAATATTTTAGTTAAATATAGATTAAATATGAACATCAAATTCGGAAAAAAAAATTGTAAAACGATTATAATAAGAATAACGAAAGTGCAGTTAACTTAGTTAAGTACTTATATTAATAAATGTCATATGTCACAAAAGTTTCCCATGCGTACATTAACCAATATAATTAAAATAAGAGACACATACATAGTTGAATTGATACCCATTTAATTTAGTAATACAAAACAAAACAAAAATTCAACTTACTTTAGAAGTGTAGAAAAGATCATGGAATAAATTGAAGTATAGGATGATATAAACTTATCTCCGCCGTTTCCCATTCTTACAAGAGTAGCGTGTAGGAACTGTTGGCTATTTCTTTTCTCTCTATCTTCTTCCACCTTTGTATTGGACAAAAGGAAGACCGTTTCAGCTGCATAATATTGTACTGATCCCTTTCTCCCTCTCTCTCTCTCTCCCTTGGATCTCTTTGTGGCTTGGTTTGTCTGTGTGTGTGTTTTTATATGTGTGTGTTCCCCCATCATGGTTCCAGCCTATCGCCACTCAGTATCTTCTGTTATGCCTCTGGATCTTAATGAAGATCAAAACCACGAGTTCTTCAGTCCAATTCATCACCCTTCCTCTTCATTTTCTTCTCTATCTTCATCATATCCTATTCTCTTCAACCCGTCAACTCAAGATCAAGAAGCTCGATCATACTACTGGGAACCAACAAAGCACTTACCAAGTCATGAAGAAGAGGTGACACATAATTAAATATCCATAATATATCTATACTAATTGAGATTCATATACATACATACATACATACATATATATATATATATATACATACTCTGCATAATCTTTAAGATTACTATGATATATTATTACATATCTATCAAACTCCATGTTAATTTTGATCTTGCGATCTTTTGTTATTAGGCTGAGAAGATTATCCCTACTAGTGGATCATGGGATCACTCGGTGGAAGAAAGTGAGCACAAGGTGACAGTTTGGAAAAAAGAAGAGAGGAATGAAAATCTTGCTGAAGATGGTTCGGTGAAATGGATGCCTTCGAAGATGAGAATTATGCGGAAGATGCTGTTGTCGGATCAAACTGATGCATACACTTCAGACAACAACACTACGCACAAGTTTGATGATGAGAAACAACAACTGTCGTCACCGCTTGGAACTGATGATAGCAGCAATAACTATTCAAACCACAGTAACAACAGTACTGTTAGGGTTTGTTCTGATTGCCACACCACCAAAACTCCTCTATGGAGGAGTGGACCAAGAGGCCCCAAGGTACACACCTTATCTTATTAAAACACAAATCCCAATAATGGAATCCGTACTCAACAATTTTCGTACTAACCAATTTCTTCCCTTTCTATTAATTTTTAGTTTAATCACATTACCGCTACACAACAAATCATTTAAGCTCTTAATTTACTTTTAAGGCTTGTCAATGCTCAATAAGTAGAATTAACTAGAATAATAGAGTTATTATTATTAGAGTCTTGCCAGTGTTCTAATCCTTAAGACATGGGTTTAAAATATATATATATATATATATATATATATATATTTATTATATAAATCACAAAAGAGAAACAAAAATTATAAACAACATAATTTTATTCATTTTAATAAAAAAAACTTTTTATTTTAAGTTCTATAACCAGTATTCTTATGATACTGGTTAGCATTGCCCTAATATTATTATTATGTTGAATTAAATTTATTTTTGTGTGACAGTCACTTTGCAACGCCTGTGGAATTCGACAAAGGAAGGTAAGACGAGCCATGGCAGCTGCTGCAGCTGCAGCATCCGGAAATGGAACAGTTATTGTGGAAGCTGAGAAATCTGTGAAGGGAAGAAAGAAGTTGCAGAAGAAGAAAGAGAAGAAGACAAGAATTGAGGGTGCAGCACAGATGAAAAAGAAGCGGAAGCTTGGAGTTGGAGCAAAGGCATCTCAAAGTAGAAACAAGTTTGGTTTTGAGGATTTGACATTGCGCTTGAGAAACAACTTGGCTATGCATCAAGTTTTCCCTCAGGATGAGAAGGAGGCTGCGATCCTCCTCATGGCTTTATCTTATGGCCTTGTTCATTGATGAACCTTAATAGCTAGCTAGAGCTACCACCGCTTCACTTAATTTCAGATCGTTAATTAATTAGGTTAATTTCTTGTATTGCTGTCTTATGACTATCTAGTTTTTGTTAGATTATTATTATTGTGTGAGATCAATGGTTTGAGTTATATGTGCGAGAAGAGTATGTAATATTGAAGTACTAGCTAGTTAGTTAGGAAATGGGAGGGAAAATAAAGTTACATGGGTGTGGGGTGATCTTATGTACTTCATATAGTATTATGTCTGATTTAAACAAGTTGACGACCAAAAAGTGTGGGTCTCTTGATGTATTTCAACAATTAAGTTCAATAAAATTTACAAGCTGGGTTTTATATATGGTCAGCATGCCATCATTGCTTACTTTTGTATTAATTTTTATAATTATTTTTATGTAATTTTTAAATTTCTTTTTTTTTATATGTAATCTTTGTGTTTTATTTGTGAGAATCAGAAACAAAAGACAATATCAGAGAATTTAAAATAACTCATATATCATATTTAATCAATTGAGTCAAATTTTTTTAATTATATTATATGTTAATTATATTATATGTAGTCTTGAATCACCCATTTATAGTTATAAATTTGATTATATTAATTTTGAAGGCATGCTTGTGTAATTAAGCCAGTATATAGAATGAAGTAAAGCAGAATGTTATGGATGTAGCCATATAATATATAGTTTCAGATGAGAAAGCAACAGTACTACTTTATTTTCTATCTTTCCCACGTTGAGTTCGGGTCCTTTATATGGCCCTTCCCCACGGCTCACTTAAAAAGCTATTAATTATTCTACACATTGACCTGACGTGCTTCTCAATCATGATAGTGATGATTCATTTCTAGGATACAGCTTTTTGTTTCTTGAGAGACCTCTTTGTGGGATGCCCCATTGATTTGGACTTTGTCTGCTTCATAATATATATATTTTAACCTATGAGGAGCTTAATTATATTGCCTTGACAGAAAGATCGAGCATGCAAGAACAAGTTCATCAGAAGAAAGCCGTGTATTGTGCTAATAATTGTAGTTCCAGTTAAGATGCCGATACTAGCCAGTTGGAGACAAACTGCCAGTGTGTTGTATATATATGTTATCAGATTAGAAACCAGTGTTCACTTAGGTTGCGCTTTATATCACTAAAAGAAAAAACGGAAATTTTGGTCAAAATTTTTTTCCTTCCCAAGAAAATTAATGTGTCAGTTTTGAGATAAAATTTCATCACAAACTTTTTTTGTAAAATAATTTGGTAAGTTGAGACGGAGTTTTTAACTCTGTCATAATTCTGAGACAGAATTATGTATTCTGTCCCAATTTTTATCATAGTTTTAATTAAAGAAAAAAATAGTACATATGCAAACTAAAAAAATAATGTAATATATGCTAACATATATAACTCAAAAAACTAGTACATAATATAAAAATAAGTAATTTTATTTTAAATATATCTTTTATTGAAATAATTTATATTATCACATTTTTAAAAAATAATAACATATTTTAGTTAATTATATTATTTAGATTGTTAATGAATATATTTTGGGAAAGAGTTTGGTTTTGTAAGTTTTAGTAATTACTATATACCATTAAGTTTTGTTATCCCAAACCCTTACGACAATAGTTAACTGATCCAAAATAAAAAAAAGTTTTTTCTTATTGAGAAGTATAACTAAGAAATGCGTTTAAATTTAATGTGTAATAGTACTTGAAGTATGTGTGTTTATATATTTTTTGAAAAGAACAAAAAAACTCAATGACATGTATTTTGTTAACAGGTGTTATCTAAGTAAGTAAAGCTCTTTATAATTATTATAAAGATTTGAGAACAATTTTCACTTCTTTTCCGTCATGTGCAGCTATAAAGAAATTACTGTTTAATATTTAATAAGTTTTGCTATATGTTCGTAAGTGAGAGAGGGAGTGATAGAGTTTGTTATATATTTTTTTCTTTTTTTTTCTAATCTTTAGCTAAGCACCATTTTGAAGAGAGAAAAAAATTTTCAATATTTTTTACATAAATTTCATAATTAATGATCTTGAAACAAGTTTTAAAATTCTTTATACTAGCTAGACGAAATGGAAAAACGCTAGTTGATAATTAAATAGACTACAAATATTTGCAAGGATTATCATAGATTAATAGCTGCACTGCATGCACAAGTAAATTAAGAAACGTCAGTTAATTAAAAATTATTATTGTTGGCCATTGAGCAAGAGCAATGAATGATGTAAACGTGGATTGTGAGAAATTTCTGTATGAAAGTAATCATGTGCATGTCTCTCAGCAGGTTTATAAAAAAGTGATCCCTAAGTCAGCCGTGATTTTTGTTTACAAATTGGCCTTTGAAGATTAATTTTTTGGTTTGTATGAAGGATACTTTTTAAACCCATTTATAAAGACTAATTCTTTTAATGCAAACCATGTTTTTAAACTATTAATTCACGCAAAATTCTCAAAGGATCTACCTCATGTTTAAATAAAAATAATGTGTGAATTATTATAAATTTCTTAATACTGTCTTTAATTTTTATGAATCAAAATAATTCATACAAAATTATTCAAATTTAGTAATATTGAGTTTAAATCTTCTGTATTTAACTGTATCCAATAATTTATGCGAGAATTTTATTATTTACAATAATTCTTTTTTCTAACAAAGAAAAAAAAACTCTGTTTAACATATTTTGGGCCGTAGTTGGCCCATTGTACGCGCAGCGTTTAGTTATGTACGAAAATGGGCCCTAAATAAAAAGTCAAAATCCAACATGAGTTAATTTTGGGAAACGAGAACAACAAAGGAGAGAGACAAAGGAAAATGGTGTAGCAACGAAACGACTCGTCGTGACGTGCGAAAGATCAATCAAGAACGTGAACATCTCAGTTTGTTTGGTAGTACATCATACACAGTGCAGAGTGATCATCATCATTTCATTTGGTTTTGAAGAAATGACAATGGGCGAGACGCCCCCACCTGCACCTGTGCCTCCAACTGGGTTGCTTATGAAGCGGTGCAAGTTCATTTGGCGCCTTCTATTGCTCTCTAATCTCGCGCTTGGAGGTCCCTTCTTGTCTCTTTCTATGCCCTCTTTCTTTCTTTTTTTACTATCAATAATGGGTCGTTGTTAGTTACTGTGATCGTTGGTTACATTGCCTTGGTAAGTGTTTGCCTTTCTTGTGTTCGACACATTGCCTAACTCAATTAACTTGGTTTTTTCTTTCAAACAAAATTGATGAACTTGAAATTAGTTGGCACATCTCGATGGTTATCATTGCCAATGGGATATTTGGATTTTAGTCCCTTTTATCGGTAAATGAACACTTTTATTTTGTAACGGGAATACTGCATGTTGTGATTGGAGAACTGGTACTATTTGGACTTGTCTAACATTATTTTTCTGCAAGTCGAGTACAACTGTCATGTTCAGAATGAAACGTAATTAAGAATAACACAGTGGTTCAGGGTGTTATTAGATGTTTGCATTTAAATGTCAGTATGTCTAAAAATGATTGGGACTGTTCTCTTTTTTTCTTTTCAGTTCTTCGTTACATTGATGAAAATGTGAGAAAATGACAGTTTAGTGATTGGTACCTTTTGTAAATAGTGCCTTAGTACTTTGCAGGCTGATGGAATATCTATTTCCGAAAATTCTGCCATGCAAAGTCATTGGTCACTTGAGTTATGTCAATTGCAATGTTAAGGCATAGTTTTCATCACCAATTGATAATGATTTAATCCCTTAAAGCAAAATTTAATGTCTTTGGGACATTGTCTTTATAAAATTGTGTTTTGTAATTTAAAAAGGATGTATGAAATTATCAGTTTGACAGATAGTATTCATTGTTGTACTTATCACATGATGTTGCATCATAGGTAAAAAAACCATTTTTGTTTGGACTTTGACTTCTCATATCCTTACCAGACTTTTGATATCAAGAAGAAAAAATGGATGTATGCCTTAGCATGACTTTTGGCTTTGGTTTAGAGGGAACATTTGAAATATACTGATCAGTAGTTGTTGTTTTTTTTCTCTCCATGATTTGCATTTGATTGCAGCTTATCTATTTGCAAGTGCAAACCGAAGGGATTCAATGGAGATTAATAGAAGAACAGCACAAAAATTACATAAGGGCAAAGCCAGTGTTGACGTTTCTCCTGAACCCATCACAAGTTCAATTGATTTCAATTATGATGATTTCTTTGTGCCTGTCACAACACCTGTGAAAGTGCAGGCTCCTATTTCTGAAGAACAACATGAAATTTTATAGTGGATGCTGGAAGAGAAAAGAAAACTGAAACCTAAGAACCCTCTAGAGAAAAAACAAATTGACGAAGATAAGGCATTCTTAAACATTTCCTGCGTGCAAAGTCAATTCCAAAGTTTTAACTTTTAACTCTCGTGCTCTAACATTACCATATCACTGACAAATTAAATAGTTGGGTTAGGCTTTAAATTTGACAAGCTCGTCTCTTCTGAATTCCATTTTTTTGCTGGACAGTAACGAGTTAATAGCATTGCATTTCCAAGAGTTTTAGGAAAACTGGCATCCTGTCAAACTTAACCTAATGGAAGTCATGTATGCATAAAGCTGAGCAGTTGGGATAGCTATAGCCTTCGTCTCATTTAACATAGAACACAAGATATTATGCAAGAAATATTATTGACTTGGTGTTACATAAACAACTTTCGCTTAACATGTGATACTGTATGAATGAGCTACTTGCCGCTTATTATAATGAGTAAATTCTATGAAATGCGGGGGACGCAAAGAGTATATGCAAAAGAAGACATAAGAGATGGTAGTGATATGAGAGGGGGAATATTAATATACATATGGCTATGTAGTCCATTTATGTTGTTTGTGGCTAACTTGTCACGTGAAAACGGTAAATCACTGATATCCTTCAAGTGGGTCAGTGTGCATTAATCGAAGTGTCGTTTTGGGACTACTTGCTACCGGTGGCTTTTATTTTCAGTTTATAGCCGTTGATGATGCATGTCCTGCAGTTGTAATCCCAATACTCTTACAGCTAAATGAGTGATGTTCAATTTTTTGTTTACGGTCGCTACTTGCATCACCGAATCCATTTAGAAACATGCTTATGGCGGCATGGCATCTTACCCATGGTAGCTTACAGTGGTAAATTTAGTTGGTGCCTCAAACTTGTAGTGTCTAGATAACACAAGAATAAATTCTACCCTACAAAATTATGGTAATACCATTTTTACTATGAATAATTAATTGATAATTTCTGAAACTAATTCAAACATTGTTGGTCCATTAGCAACGTTCTCATGAGTTAATCACGCAGCATCGTGGCTTTTGGATTTGCTCAAAAGTTGATGATGGACTAAGATGAAATTTGGATGACATGTTCAACTGTTATTATGTGGATAAATCCACACACTATCTTCGACTTGATGTTTGGTTTTGTGAGTAACAATATAGAATCACCCTGTTTCGTCTGTGCTTGGAAGAAGTGTGTTAGTAAAATTGATTTTGTATGATTAATTGTAATTAAAATTAATTTTAAAGGGATATGATTTATGAGTTAATATTTTTATTATAAAATCAAATCAAAAGTAAACTATAAAAAAAAATATCTAACGAAAATTATTCAAAATTATTTTAATTCATAATCAATTTTGAACCTAAAATAAATTTTGAATTTTACTTCAAAATGAAATCAAACATATGAAAATTTCTCTAAAATAATTCTTTGACATGAAACCAAACACCGACTTCGTTCCCTTCCATTTTCAGCATTTGGGTTCGAAGTCCAAACTGCTTATGGTTTGTCAACAGTGTCCTATTGCGGGATAGCTATGCCTTGTTTAACCGTTTTAGCAGTAATTGTCCGTTTAACAATTTATCATCAAGCATCTCTATTTTGAATTGTCGAAACCAATTGAGCATGACACTCTCAAATTCGATCAAAAAAATATGGAAATATGGCCATCTACAGTTGAAAATTCCACGTTCCTGTTTGGCCGAAAGTATACTGGACTTTGATTATGCTAGTTTTTGCTTGAGCACCCATCCATAATCGGAATCTAGAGATGAGGATTTTTATCACATTTTTCTCTTTTATGTTATTCAGTTTTTGTCGTATTGAATTTTCCCTCTGCAATGCCTGGACCATCCTCATCTTAAGTACTACTTGTCATGTAGCAGTAAAATCCTGCCACAGTACCACTCATGACTCACCACATGGTTTTTCTTCTCTGTTTATTTATCAGTCCAAGAGAATACATGGATCTTTTGAATTTACCCCTACCTCCCCCGCTGCATGATCATAAAATGCCAATTGTAACAAAGTTAATGTGGTAAATTGATGCAATTTTCTAAAGGAAAAAGAGAACAAAATCAGTGACCAGGGAAACATTTCTTTGTAAGATTAACTTAGAATTCTACCTTGGTTTTATGCATCTGGTTACAACAATTTCTAGGTTATGATCAGATTGTTCTGTTCTGGTTATAATTACATTTTTCTATTAGTCTATGCAATGGAGTCATGCAGGTCCTCTATCATTTACCTGCAACATGGGGTTCCCGTTTGGGGGAAGTCTCCAGTTCCGTTTCATTATCTTATCTTATTACTAGTTTTAGAGCTTTATAGAGTTTATATTTGTTTCATTGAGAGAATTGTTATGACATCATATAGAAACGTTTGACAAGTCTGATTCTTAACTCTACATCAGAATTTAAAGGTACTTATTTATTATCGTAGTGGAGTTGTCCATTGGATTGATTATCCAATTTGGACGTCATGATTTTTTATCCAATTAAATTTTTCACGCTAAAACTGATAGTGCCTTTTTTATCTCTTATATCCGTATTATTGTTTTGAGTTTGATTTTAAATTGTAAATTATTTTATTAAGACTCACTAGACTTTGTCAGCTTGGTCATCAACCCATCTTGTTTGTAATTTGTCTGTATGTGGTTTGTTGTTTGCCTCTTTTTGTATATTAGATTTGTATTGTCTTCGGACTATATTTATGATATAGTTTTTTTTTATGTTCGCTCTCTCTCAATAAAATTTCTGTGTCCGCCACTGCTGTAAATCCATCTAAGATGGAATTCTTAGATGCATTACGGCAAGGAGTTCATGTGCCACCACTGACTTCCAAATGAAACTACCGCATTATGTCATTTCTTTTTTTGGTTGTTTCATTTCCTCTGCTGATTATTTTACTTTGTTACTAATGCCCAAGTAAAATGTGCATGAATTGAAAATATAAGGTTGACACATTGGTTAGAAAAGGGAGAAGGAAAGGGAGAGAGATCATGAGTTCAAATTGTCTCAACTAATATTTCTAACAAAACTAATATTTACTGATAAAAAAAATGTTAATTGATTTTAAGTAGCAAGTCATACTCTAGTAGCACATTTTGAATACCTTTAAGCACCTATTACGAATCTAATATGTGGGCTCAGCATCGTTAACCTATGAAAGGTCCATTAAGGATCCTACGTGTTAGAATCCTAACGGTAAGATTTGACTTATATGCATAACAACCATGGAGAGTCACAACAAACAAGGAACGTGATCCCAACAGGTAAAAAGATTTCAACCTATATAATAGGAACGTGGTATCAGTCAATAAAAAGGTAACTTGCCTATAAATAGCAGTTACATTGATGGAGAAAGGTACATATTCTCTCGACCTAACTTTTATAGTATCATTGTACACACACTTCACTTCTATTGACTGGTGTTTGGGGCATAGTGATCAATATTTCAAGAGGTATTTCCTTAATAGATATCTCCGAGAGAATCTTTGATCCAATATCAAAATCACCAGTATCCTTAATGGACATATCTATTCGTAAAAGACAGAACAACACCTAATTTGATGATCGACTTATGTAAATAAATATGATATAGCACTATTAATTGCAGAATGATGTTTGAGGTTTCTAACATCCATTAAAAAGTATATCTGAATTTCCTTCGTCATTTAAGGTATTCATTTTGGTTTACTTTATATCATTAGTTTATTGCTGCATGTCTTATTTCTATAATTAATACGTCAGAGTTAAAATGAATTTAATAAAAGCTACCCCATCTTAAACAGACCTGCTATTGTCCGCCGTTATCGTCGCCTAGCTCACGCGAAAAGTCCCACTCGTTATTGTGTCGCTTTATCTCTCCAAGAACAGACCTGCAGCTTTCCACCACCGTTGTTGCAACGCTGCAACATTTTATTGTCATCAATACGTTATATCACCATGACAAAATGTTTAGGGATTAATGCTTCTCTGTCATACTCTTTCCGTTGTAGATAAGAGAAAAATTGTTGGGAATCTAATGTCGATAAAATGATGCTGGCTAATCATCCATTAATGTTCATTTCTTAGTTAACGTTCAAAAACAGTAAAGTAACCCAACTAATAGCTAACCACCGTATAACTTGTTTGGTCATTTTTATTATGTTTCTTAAGGAGCCGATGTTCGAATCTTTGAATTCAATAGAGGTCTAAAGAATTAAATTTAGAAAAACTAGATGGATGTTTGGGTACATTTGCAGTACCAAAAGGGAAATACTCATAGTAATCTTCTATTTTATTTTGTCATTATAATGTTGGATAAAGGAGGAGGATTAGTTGTGAACCAGCCATAAAAAATCAGTTATTTTTATGTGATATATAATGTTGTTGGAGGAATCGCATCCACCATGAGCTTGATGAGGAACAGATTTAGGGATACAAATCGAGTTGCAAAAATATAGCAGTGTTTGTCTCATATTCTTTAGTTGTCACAGAAACGAAAAATGAAAAACAAAAGGTCTATCTTGTTGAATCCTCTTCTAGTGTCACGTGAGTCTTTAACAAAAAAAAAAAAATCTAAGCCTTTTAATTTGAGAAAAATAAAGGATTCAGATTAAGAATAACATTTTTACTCCTGAAATAAGTGAATCATCTACCTATAGAGAGAGAGAGAGAGAGAGAGAGAGAGAGAGAGAGAGATTGAATCACTTTGACAGTATAAAAAATCTCCAAGCATAAAACATGTTACTTCCTTTTTTATTGGTAATAAATTAAATAAAAGAGATTTGACGAAAAATAGTGTGAAATAGGATTTAAAACCACTTAAAAAACTTAGTTCATGAAGATTTAAAGACAACGAAAAAAAAATTGGGCATTTAATGAAAAGAGATCCATGCTATTAATTAAAATAAAATAAATTCGAGTGAAAATATATTATAGGACTAAAATCATAAAAAAAAAAAAGGATAACTTGAGAAAAATACACTCCTGAACATTTTATCAAAACTGAAAAGAAACAGGGAGATTACTTTGACAAATAAAAAGGGCTAGTACCTCTATCTAAGAATGTTGTCAATGTAATAAGTAGAGTAGAAAGCAAACACACAAGATACATCACAATTTTGCATGTCCAACATAGTCATAGATCCATCCGCAGCCAAAAATTCAGGTTATGGTCAGTAACTTTTTAACAGTTTATTTCCACTGGTAGCATTTTTGCAGCATACAACACAAGTGGAACCTAAACTACAATCCAATTTGCAAGAGTTAGCATCATCTAAACCAGTTAATGTAGCCTGCTTTAAAACCGGAGCAGCACTGTGATATTTTGATGACCACATGTTTGGGAGAATTCTCAAACATTCAATACAATAACTAATGGCTGAAAAAACTGTCTCAAACTCACCCTGTCATTACCATGCTTCCTTGCCTCTCTGAATTTCAGTGTCATGAATGATGCTGTCCCTAAGAATTGACAGGTTTTCCATTTAATTTAGGGAAAGGGTCTTGCTTGCTCAATACAACCACTTTGCTTTTGTGGGCAAAGTAACCTTTCATAAGATTCTTATATATCAGTATGGCCACAATACACTCTACCTGCAAAAGCATCATATATCAATAAAAAAAATGCATTATAAAACAGCAATATCCTCCTGCATTCATTTTTGAAAGATATAAACAAATTGAAAATAGTAGAAACAAGGAAGAAAATTAAAGAAATTACCTCATCCACGTCCGTATCAATTTCAAGCCATTTCAATGCTTTAACAATAACTTCTAACTTCACCTGATGAGCTCTGCTTGGGTCCTTCTGCTTTTGAATGATGTAACTGCCATGTTACAACCAAGCAATAATATGATACTAGTGATTTCAGTGAATAGCCAACTCATTTATCAATCCTAATATTACTTTGGAATAGGAGGGTGCGGTGATACTGGATACTTACATCTTCTTTACTAATCTCTGGTATACCTGAAGTTCTAACTTCTCTAAGACAAGATATACACCTGATCTCAAGAACCTACAAAAACAAGTGGATTCAATTATTCCCTCTTGACTAAATTTAGGAACAACAATTCCTCGTCATGAAACAATGATGGGTAATTCTACCGGTCCTCATGATCTTGCAGTGCACACCGAAGAAGCCGAAGATCGCCTCTTCTAAGAGCTTGTACAATTTTACTATACTGTCCAAATGTAAAAAAGAATATTTCCATTAACATCTCCGAGGCACATAAAGATGTAACTATTGAAAATGTATACTACCAAATGCAATAAAGCTGATGCATGTTTTCTTAGGAAAGTTATTCTGCAATATAGTCAGGCACTAGATTTTCCTCCCAGCGCTTGATGCATGTTTGTTTTTTGTTTTTTTTCAACTTTCTCGTATCTATCATTGGGTGCATCTACCACCGACTCCAATTAACTTGGGTTAAAGATGCTGTTGATTTTGATGTTTATTTGTATTATAAGTCATCATGGTTGAGTTTGGTTATATGTATTCAAACTGATGGGTATATAGGCTGCAAACTGACACTTGAATCATAATTCAGTTTTAATTATATATACGTTGTTCTGACTTGTCTGAACTTGATGGGTCAGCCTGATCATTAAATTAAGTAAACTAAATTGTGTCTTGCAACTTACAAGGAAACATAACAGAGTTGGCACCTACTGGATCTAAAAGGTTTACGATTAACAAAAACAAGACAAGAAACATTCATAGTAACAAAGAGAGAGAGAAAGAAGAAAAGTAAAAACCCTCCATAAAGCACCCAACATACCTCAAGTAGATTGTACTTCTCCAAGAGACTGTTTTTAGGTAATATGCCTATTGAAAGCTTCACTGGAATTAGATGTTTAAGAATCATCCTATGTCAAACAAAAACAATAAGTCATACACCTTTATACTCTTATAAAGAGAGTAATATATGGCTTTCTTTTCTTACTTTCTTTTAACAATGAGATGAAAAATTGATAAATTTTCTCAGTAAAAGCTATTCAACCTCTTACAGGTACATACACATTTTAACTTGTAGATATTTATTTTGTTTGCTTAGAACCAATAAGAGTATTTAACAGATAAAATAGATGAAAAGATTTGAATTGATAAACTATTTCGAAGAGAATGCACTACGCAATTTTAAAGCTAAGTCTTACCCGTTTCCACAAAAATATGCATATTTACTGTGCATGTAAAAGTATAATTGCAAGTAAAATATATACATACAACCTACTGATAGCTCATTTCATGCATATGCAATGTACACAGTTGGCACACCTGAACCAAACCTTATATTGGCTTCACTTTGAGGATTGCAATGCTTCAGGGCATAAGATAATTTATAATCAGCCTGTCAAATTAGAAATATAAACTGTATAAATGAAACACCTATCAGACAATAACAACAACAGACAGCATACAAGCATGCCACATTTACTTTTAATTTTGTTTATGAAAGAAAATATGTTTATTATAGGGATTAGCTCTTGAGCTCTTGTATTTAATAATCTAAGGAGTTATTTTCAATAATCCAAAAGTTAATAATTTGAAAATAGTGATAATGTGGTTACTTTAATGTTCTGTCCTTTTTTTTTTTCTTTGAATGAACTTATACTAGACTGGGGTAATATTCTTCAAAACAATAGTAAAAAATTATAAGCTTAATACCAAAAACAATACTTAAATTCATTTTTTCTTGCAACCATATAGGAAAACAGTTTTCTGTTAAAAGTACTAAAAAAGAACATAAAAAGGTACCATTACAGAAAATGTGTGTCCGAACACAGAACACAAGCAGGTCACAATTGAATTAAAAGAAATATAGATCACTTACAGCAGGAAAATTTTCATTGAAAACTTCAAGACGACCAGTATAGTACATGTAAGTGACCTGAAACACATCATAAAGATAAATGATCTAAAATTATGTGTATATGAATTGATTTTAATTAAAATACACTGACAACATAAAAAAAAATTATACTGTCATCCAATCATAAACTGTTGTGTATGGTAAAGTTATTGACTTGACTTTTATAATATTTACTTTAAAAGTCATACCTAAAATAATTTTTATTGGTTGACAGTGTAAAATACTTTACACTAAGAGTGTATAAAAGTTAAACGATACAAATTAATCCAACTCTGACCTTGTCTCTTTTGGGAAATTCCTCAAAATCAAATATGCGTGCAGTTTCAATGCTTCTTATTACACTGCGGCAAAGGTGAACTGTGCCAAGCTGCAAGACATTCACAGAATAAAATCAAACTCTAATTTCAATTATCAACCACAAATGTCATGTTTTCTCTGTCCTAGCCAACCTGCCCTGATACCAGTGAACATGTCAAACATATGACTAACACCAATCTACAAGTTCAGACTATTGTCCTTGCATATCAAGTCAACACATGAGATCATAAAAAGAGCACCATGAAAGTATGAAATATGAATCACCAAAAACGGAAGCAAAAGCAACAACAAATACCTTAAAGTAAATCTTGAATAACTGACAAGTTACATATAATGCTCCAACACGCTTAGAGCCTTTTCCCTGGAACAATCAAGTTATGAGTTCGTAGAGTATCTCTGAAAGCCAGACTCCACACAGCCACTTAACACAGTAAGCATATAAAAGAAGAATATGTTCCACAATGAAAACACAGCATGGACAATTTTTCCTTAGAAAAGATTCTTATGATTACAAATTTTGCTTTCTTCCCAAGTACGTAGAAGACTACGTAGACACAGAAATAATTCGTTCTGTGAGTGATACATGAACAATTAGGCTCAAAAATAGCAAAATTTTAAACTGTAAAGATCGAAATTTATAATAAATATTTTTCATGTGTTTGGTAAGTTTTAATCCCATGATCTCTTCTTCCATCTAGTTCTAAGGGGAAGAAAATGCATTCGGACACAATAACAGGCACAAGCACACCAATTTTTGTGGAAATATATATAGGTTATAGTTTATCTTTTATATCTAAGTTTCCGGAAGATATACAATTTGTAGCATTATTGGTGGGCTTCCCAACAAGAAAAACAAATAAAAGATAAAAAGTAAAGTACTAAAGCTAGCTAAAATCATACTTAGCATATGTTTAAATAAGAATTTCAAATTAGCGATACCAAACTAAATTTGAAAGGCATAACTGGATTTCAAATGAAATTGAGCTTATGGAAGCATTCACATACCGCAAGGGTGCCAAAAAATTTCATAAGGACGGAGCCAGCGCCTTTCAACTTCTCAGGGGATTTCCCATTGGAAGCCAATTCTTTATCAGCCTAAAATCAACAAACAATAACACACAATCCAACCAACTTCCAGAAAATGAGAAAGTAAATAAAAAAAAATCAAAATCATAAAAATACCTTCTCGGCAAGAACCCTAATATCGTAAACAATGACGTACAAAGCCTCCAGAGCCCAAGCGGATTCCCAATTACGAAACTCCTGGATAAACGCACTGAACTCCACCGTTTCAGCACACGAAAAAATTCAACTCAGTTAAAATAATAATAGGGGAAAGTAAAATTACTTGGCGGTTTTTTCGAAAGCGTTATAGGCTTCGAGCAAGTTGTTCTGGCGGTAGTTCAGGAGGGATCGGAAGAGAGGGACGAGGATGTCTGCGAACTGGGAATAGTTGTCGGATTGCTTGATGAGTCTGTTGGCGTCTTGGAAGAGGTTGAGAGCGTCGCCGAGAGAGAGAAGGAATGGGGAGTTGGAAGAGAGAGCGAAGAGAGACTTGAACGTAGCTCCGTCTTGGGAAGAAATCGCGTCGGAAAAGCGATTCAGATACTCCGTGATCCTTCTATGAGCTTCCCCCATGCTCATGTACGCCATCGCTAATTGCTTCGTAATCGAAACACCGTTGCTTCACCTGCAAATTTTACAATAACTTCTACACTCTACACTCACTCCCTTGTTTTCAGCGAACCCTAAACTCGGGCTTTGCCTCACTCGTTAGGACCATTAAGAACTCATGTTGTTCCAAGAATAGTTTACAGACTTTCTATTTATTATTATTATTATAGCTAGCTAGTCATAAGAGAATTTCTTGTATCTGGGTATGTGTCACAATTTAGAGTTGCATTTTGACCGATTGTTCAAATCTTTACTCATTGTGTATTAAAGAAGATCTTAATTTCCATGTACACTTTTGAAATAATCAGAATTTTTTATTGAATTTATTAGTGCAAAGAACTTTACCTTCTCGATTGATTAGACATAATATTAGATATCGCATTTAATAAATTTAATAAATTTACTATACACATTGTATTATATGAGTGGATATTAATATAAAAAATATTTATACTATCAATTGAGTTAAATTGTTCCGAGGAATCATTTATACTTGTATATAATATGCTTTGATATATTCAAAACATTTATCTAGCAATTTTACAACGCCCAAAAATTTAACATCTTAAGATCGTTAGAAAATATTTCAAACCAGTAACATTTTATCACGTAATTGTTTCATTAAATTAGTAGTTCACATAAGAAGAAGAAGCTATGTAATTATCAAGAGTTAACGATAATATTTGACAAAAGAAATTA
>PYAF01002932.1:180346-190452 GCA_007407185.1 Glycine tomentella | reverse complement strand
TGGGTTTTGATTTGCTAATGGCATCTTTCAATATAAGGTAAAAATGATATTTACATCTTACCTGCAGAAAAGAGGGAGATGGGGCTCCTTTCCACTTTATTAAAATGGAATGAAGTTGATCCACCTTCGAGGGAAGAAAAACTGAGAAATGAAAGGATATGCAAATTATATCAGCACAATCGGAATCCATTTGTCGATCATCCGGAGTATGCCAACCTTATATGGAAGCAACCTGTTTTTCATAACAATAGCCACACTAATAATGCCTCACACAAAGAAAAGGAGTTAGGAATGTCTTAACACATATAAAACCTATTTGGGTAAAGGATAGATGAACTTTTCAAACCTTTTCTGTTGAAAATATTGAACTTTTTCCATATCAAAGAAACTCTCAAAAACTCTGCTCTCCTAACTTTGTATTTAAATAATAACTTATTCCGACATTATCTTAGGCTAAATAAGTTTGACATTTCATATAACTCATCAATTCTTATTTTACTCAAATAATAACACTGATTTAAAAAAATAATTTATCAACATTTTAATATTGAGTTAATAAATAATTTGTTTAATTCATTTTATTACATAATTAATCTCAAATGAGATTTAAGTAATTTTAATTTTTTAAAAATATTTTTTACGTTAACAAAAACTATGGTATTTTAAATATTATTTAATAAGACTTCAAGATAACAAAGTTTTGTCTATCACTTGATTAATTCAATTTTTATAAAAATAAAGATAAAATAAATCAATGAGATGGAATGAAAGATGATGATAAATAAATCTACTCCCATAATAAAGCAAAATATTATTAAATAATATCATTAACTTAATGAGTTTCTACCATAGTTGTAAAAATCGGTTTGGGCCGATAAGTCGGATCAGGAATCGGTAGCATAATCGGTCCGATTATGCTATTGAATCGGTCATACAGTTGATTCGGTCAAAATTGGTGAAATTCAGCCAAAACAGGCTGGTAGGACTGGTCTAGTTCTTTTTTTTTATTTTTTTTAAAAATTTTGGATTATTGTCAATAATTATTTTAAATTTTGGAGAATGAATGAGGTTTTCTTACTCAAATAATGTTAATTATATACTTATATATAATAGATACATATATAATTTTAAAATTTTAATATATATCGGGTCAAACTGATTCAACTACTGATTCACCGATTGGACCACTGACCCACTTCGATCGGATCAATGATCGGATCGATTTTCACAATTATGATTTTTACTCTGAAAAAAATATAATGAGTTTCTTTTTTATGTAAATGATATTATTTGAATAATATTTTAAACAAGATCATTAACATAATATAAATTAAAATTTATTTTTATATTTGAAATATAATATTTTAAAGAAATTTATCAAATATTAAAAAGCAACTCCATATTATAAAATAATTTTTATCGTAAATTTAAAATGTATTTTATATGTTCAAAATATTTATATATTATAATTTTAATTATATAAAACAAATATTTATCATGTACATAATATAAATTAAAATAATTCCAGAATTTGAACGCATGGCCCACCAAACTATTTTAAATATTATACTTTTATTTATAATAAAAGTAAAGTTTTTGTATTGTTTTATTTAGAGAAAAAGGAGGGACTACCGGACTAGTCGGTGTAATATTAGAGGCAACGGCCCACCCAATAACATGTTATAAACCCGCACTGATCCGTTAGGGTTTTTGTTTTGTTAAAATAGAACTGCAATTCCCAAACCCGTTGCGACGGTGGTGAAGGCATCAGTAGCAGTTAGGGTTTCCCCATGGAGGAGCAGGCGTCCCAGGTCGGTCGCTCCCTGGTGAAGCAGTTGGCATGCTGCAAGAAAACCACTCGAGAAAAATCCCTCCGCCTCCTCCTGAAATCATGGCTCCCGTCGCAGTCCCAGCCCCTCTCCGACGACGACGCCAAGAAGCTTTGGAAGGGCCTCTTCTACTGCATGTGGCACTCCGATAAGCCCCTCGTCCAATCTGACCTCGTCGATCGCCTCTCCTCTCTCCTATTATCCCTCCACCTCTCCGTCTCCCTACAGTACTTTTCCACCTTCCTCCTCACCATGCGCCGCGAGTGGTCCGGCATCGACGCGCTGCGCCTCGACAAGTTCTACCTTCTCATCCGCAGGTTCGTCTCCAAGTTCTTCTCCCTCATGAAAACCAATTCCTGGAATCTCCACCTTGTGCAGCGCTTAATGAATGTTTTCGACGAGGGGACTCTCTCCGCTCAGGATAACAAGTCTCACGGGAACGGTGTTAATTACCACATTGCCACTGTTTTTCTCGAGGAGCTTCGCCCTTTTCTCCCGCTCAAGCAAGAGGTTCTCGAGGTTCTGCTGAAGCCTTTTGTTTCGGCTTTGGGGAGGGTGCAGGATAAGGTCTTGGTGGGGAAGATTAGGTCTGGGGTGTTTGATTTGTTGCTTAAGATGGGGAAGAGGTTGTTGGAGGTTACGAAGAGTGGGGACGAGGTTGAGGTTGATTCTCGTGACGAGGTTGTTCTAATTGGAACGGTTGCATTGGTGATGGGGTTTTCTGGGAGGCTTTATGAAGTGGGTTCTTCTGCTGAGTGCATTCAGGGGAATAGGAAGGTGCTGTTTGCGCTGCATTCCGAGTTTTTGAAGCTGGAAAAGGAGGCCGCGAATTCGGGGTTCAAGTTTGTGATTCCTGACTTTGTTGTTGATGATGAAGAGGAGGAAGTGCCGGAATTGGTTCCGCTGGGGCCTGCTGAGGTTGCTGGTAATGGTGAGGTGTTGAAGAAGTGCCAGAAGGATAAGAAGGTTTCTGTTGAAGGTGGCAAAAGCAAGAAGAAGAAGAAGAAGAATAAGAAGGGTGATGGCGTGGCTCAGGATTCGAGTGACAAGGAAAATTTGGCTAGTGAGAATGCTGGGAATTCGAACGATGGGAGTGTGGTGCTGTTGAATGAAACTGTGATTGCTAACCTGCAAAGGCAATTTGAGAAGGTTGCTGAGGAGGCGGGTTTGGATGATGGAGTTGCGAGCGCGTGTGATTCGCCTCAGGTTGCATCTGCTACAGGAGGAACTGTGTCTAAGAAGAGGAAGAGGACAAAGAGTTTGAAAGGGAAGGCGTCTCAGGATTCTGCTGATTTGGATGGTGAGCAGAGTGCAGTGGCAAAGAGTGGAGAGAAGAGTACAAAGAAGGTAAGATTTTCGATGATAAATAACTTGGTGTGGAAGCCACACAATCCTTTACCTCCTCAGAGTTTGAGGTTGCCTCCCTCTGCAACACCCAGAGGAAGTGCTCTTAAAAAGGGTGTGCCTCCAGGTCCTATCAGGGAGATGCCTCTTCCTACCAAAAAGCCAAAACTGAAGAGGGCCAGGAAGGCAATTAAGGGTGTTGCTCCTGTCAAACGCCTGAAGAAATTAAAATCACGTGCTGCATGAATGATTTGATTTTTCTCCACCTTGTTATGGGGTTGTGTTTCCATGACTTGTTTGTCATACGATTTTAGTTATTATTGTGAAATTTTTCAAAGTTTTAGTGTGATAATTCATCTTTGCAACAATTGAAAAGCAAATTGACTTGTAGTTTGATCAACTATGTGTCCATGCCTACTTCTTTCTATCATGTGATGAAATAACTTTTAAATTCTTGATGATTACCTTAATGTGTGGCGGAAAAATGATAATACAGAAGGTAAGATATGATATGGAACCTTTTAATTGTAATCTTTTCCTCAAATTCCTTGTTTTTTTATGCTGTGGGAATGTCTTTATAATATTTTCAACTCATTGTGAGGCATCACTAGGACTAGGCTATACTTGAGAAGTATGATAGCTTTATTCATTTTCAAACCTTTTACATAGTTGGCATGGTTACCTTCACAACTATGTAAGAGAATGGATCTTTTGAATTATTGAGGATTGAGAGTAATAGGATATTTTTCAAACTCAAGCTTTGTTGGTACCAATTTGTAAGATATTGATAGCTAGTGGAGGATTTGCCTTTCTTTAGGTACTGAAGGAAGGCTTGTGAGTTGTGAATGAGTCTTGGATCAGCAGTAGCTCTACTTGCTGGTTTTTTATGTTTAAGGCTTGTGAGTTGTGAATGAGTCTTGGATCAGCAGTAGCTCTACTTGCTGGTTTTTTATGTTTAAGGCGGATAAGAAATTGCGAATGATGGTTCATTGCTTTGCATTGTGTTGGAGTTATTTCAGTGATACCCCACTTCTGGTGATTAACAGGGAAGTCAATGGGGTCTTTGACAAAGGAGAAGTACTCGTGCCAGGGTGATCAACCCGTTCACATTTGGCGTGATGTGTTAGGAAAACATGAGGAACACTAGGGCGTTTGGATAATTGGATGTGCGGTACTCAAGCCTCGGTGAATTTTTGAGACATTTTATGAGTTAATTTTGCCATTCTTTTAAGATGTTTTCTATTTCTGTTTGTGTACATAATAGGCATTCGTTATGGAAAGAAAATTTATACTTTTTGCTTTTTCGGTGCAATAGAACATGGAGTTTCAGACGTAAAAAAAACTTATATTTTTTTTAAAAAGAAAAGCGTATATTTATAACTTCGGTTCCTTTATTCTTGTTCTAGGGCTCTTGTCTTATATCGAATGTGTATGTGATTATGCTGGATTTTTCAATCTTGAGCTCAATCACCCTTTTATTGCCTGTTTAGTTCGTTGTGTTGGATTTTAGTGGGTGAAGATAGGGTTACGTTTATATGAAACTAGTAGAGTAATTTTGATTTTGAAGGTGTATGCCCTCTTGAAGAATAGCATTTTATTCAAACATTAATGTATATTTCAATGTCAAATAGGAGTACAAATTTGTTCTCTTGGAATTTATTTTTTTAATTCTCATGAAGATTGTTCGTTTTCTTCGCGAGTTAATGTAATCACCTAATTAATATACATATCACTATTGAATGCTGATTTGATGAGGTATTGTTTTCGTTTTCAAGGGCTATTGTTTTTCGTTTTTCTCTCTTTTTGTTTTGTTCTGTTTTGTTTAGGGGTCCAACTGGTTGATTAACTTCTCGCAGTTGTAGGTTTGACTTGTGAGTTGTGATTGTGTCAGCTCATTTCCGCCTCCTGTTGCATGGTAGTACCTTATAATTACAGTAAGAAAAATACGAGTGATTTCGACGCAAGGAAATTGACATCAAAGTGGAGTCATTTTCCACACATTTAATACAATTATACCTAATGCAAGTTTGTCAATGTATTGGGTGGTATACATTACGTAGTAATTATTAAAGGGGCAAAACTTTTCATGTTCTTTATTTTTTTGCTCAAGTTTTAATATCAAACGATAATGATATGTTGATTTTTTTCTTCTTAAAAAATTATGCAAAATATTATTAATAAACGTTAATTAGCATCAAAGTGATTTAAGTTATTATTAAATTAGAGGAAATATTTAAGTTATTATTTGATTTAAGAACTTGATAATAAGAAGATAAAGAAGTTGCTGTAAATCTTACTTTTATAAAACTTTAGCCATCGTTTGAAAAAAAATATTCGGGTCCTTAGAGCAATTCCAATAGCATATCCTGTACAGACTTAAGAAATAAGGAGCCGGTCCTAATCTGAGCAGGGCCAGAAATGTTAGAGAAAGTAACCTTTTCTTTCAACATCATAATCAACGCTAACTTTAATCCAAATTAATTGAAATTGGTGAAATAAAGAGAAAGAGAAAGAGGAAGAAAAAGTATAAATAAAATAAAATATATGAAAAATAAGTTAAAATAAAATAGGGATGAAAGGAGAAGGGCAAAAATGAAGAGGAAAAAAATTAAAAAAAAAAAGACTAGAAAATAGAAATACTAATAAATTTAACTCTTCATCAAGTTTATAATTTTTTTTCATTCCCTAATATATATCGTCGGCTAATCTATATTTCAATCTATTAAGTCTTATTTAACTATTTTTTCTCAGGTAAGTTTTGGTCGATTTCTACCTCTCTTTGTGTCGAGCTTTTGATAACAAACTCTTGTTCTTATAAGAGTATTTAGTTGTCATTTCATAACGTGTTCAAACTGTCTCAATTTATGTTTCTTCATCTTTTTACACTATGGTATCACTGTTGGTCTCTTTGTTATAAAAAAATAAACAACAGGGATATATATATATATACATATATATATATATATATATATATATATACTCATTTAATTAATTTTTGTACAGCTGTTTGCCAAGTTGGGTTAGAGACTCAATATTTCTAATTGAGTTCTTAAATGGATCCTACACGTACACATAGCTTATTTTTACTCTTCTCAATATAAACATCTCACAAGTATCTACTCTCTCCAAGTCCAATTTAATACCTTACTTTGAATTCTTAATTAGGTCCTACCAAAATTAAATAATGCATTTAACGGTCAAACTATCACATTTTGCTATTATTGGGATTCCCATCCACTGTCAAATAAGAATCGTTGCTCTTATAGATATACTTAAATTGAAAAAGGTAGAAATGAATTAAAAGAGGGATCTTACGTTGGAGTAAACTATCTATAAGACCATGTATTTTACTCATCTTAAATGGACTTCGATATTTATGCTAAATATATTTGGTAAATTTGTAAAGAGTTGATCATGCATCTTAAATCATGATTTTGTTATAATGAATATTTTATTATTTCTAAGATAAAAAATACTCAGTTGCATTTATATTGACCAAAATATATTCATAACTATTTTGTTGTAAAATATATTCAAAATTAATGTTATAATTAATTTGAATTTGACATGCACCAACATTATGAATGTAAAAGATTTTACATTACTAATCAAATCATAAATATACTTAGTATAAATTTTAAAGTTAATTATAATAAAAGTAAATAAATATTTTTACCATGAATAACTGTTTACGAGTAGACAATGGTGTAAAAAATTATATTATTAATACCTATATTATTTATTGGTATTATTTTACATATTTTAGTGAAAATTATATATTTAAAAGTACTTTTTTATCAAGATATATAAACAAAATTATTTCCATTATAATTACATAGTTTCAAATGCATCTTTAATCAAATTTAATTTTATAAAATCAAAATCTTCAAAAGTCGAAGTTTGCAAACATTTACTAAACTGGTAATATGTATGGTAAAAGAAACTAAACCAAGAGGACAAAGAAAAAATTTCAACCAGGCAAGGCTTTTACCTATTCAACATTAATCTGGACTTTTGTTGACCTAGCAAAAACATAAAATTTATTCTTTTATTTTTTTAGTATTGACTGAGTCAAGATAATTTTCCTATTTGAATTCATCTGAATTTTATTCTTTAATATTATGCTAACTAGCATTCTGTTTTTTCTTAGATTTTTATTTGACCTCCGACCTTTAGAGGAAGAAGATGGAGAAAATCGCACGTAACAAAAAATAAAAACCATCGTAACCAAAAAGATGAAGAAAACGTAACCTTAAAGCGCACAATTTTATTTATTTATTTTAATTTATAACTCTCCAACAAATTTATTAAAAACCAAAATTACAACGAATCTCATTTGCACACTATTTCACAGACAATAGATGCATATAAAGCCGAGGAGTCCTATAGTGTTTTTATTAATTTACACAAGACGGGAAAAAAATTGAACTCAAGAGGTATGAGAGGTTTATAATATGAAATAGTTTTGTTTTCATGCGATGGTGCACTCAGGAGGAAGGCCTTGTGGGAAACGCTTAGTGTCAGTGCAGTAGTTGTAAATCATGTAGTTCTTTTGCACCCACTGAATCCTAGCTTGCCCTGTTGAATCCAGTGATTGTTTCAACCATGCCTGGTTTGATGATGGATTATTGGAGGAGCAAGATGAGCCTGAAGAAGAAGTCCAAACACATGCTTGAGCATTGAACTTTCTGTAAGAGGCTGTGAATGGGGCTTGGCTCCAATCAGTCTTCACTAGGCCTCCCCTTGTGGCCCAATCATCAGCGTTCCAAAGGCTTGAATATATCCTCATGGGTTGGTTTTTGGGAAAAGAAACCCCTTTTGATTCAAGATTCTTGAACTCCCTTATGGGTGTCCCATCCACAGAGAATCTAACATGAGAATAAAAAACAAAAAGGTTATTCATAAAGTTAGTACAGATATCTTCTAGTTATTGTTTATTACTTTATTTAAATTCTCAATTAAGTTTTAATAAATAGTAAAAATAGAATAAATAGTTTATGTACAATAGTGTAAACAGTTTTTTACCTATTATATGATCACAAAGCACCATTTTGTATGATAAGCATTTTGTATGATAAGTTTTTTCACTTTTATAATAATTATTTTAAAATTTTTTATTAACAACAATTAAGTTGTTAAATTAAACTTGTAATTATAAAGTATAGTTTACATTTTTTTTTGTCAAGTTATAGCTATCCTATACAATTAATGAAGCAGGGCATAAAGAGAGAAAAGAGGTATGCATATATATTTACATGATGCTCTGAGGATTCCAAAGAATGGAATATGTGTGGAAGTCCTCGGTGGGGTCGAACCACAGATAGAACTGCTGTTCCCTGTTACCTTTCCCTTGTGTGAATACGTTTGTATGAAGAATATAAGGATCACCACTCAAGTTACCCAGAAATTCAAAATCAATTTCATCATGAGTATCCCCAAGAGAAGATAGCTGCATCATTTACAACCAAATATATATAGTTATTATTATTTTTTGGTTCAATTTTTCATGTCAAAACATTTGATAAGGCATAACTAAATTGATTGATAAAGACCCACATGCAAGGTAGGACACTTACATAATAAGCTGTGACTGTGCCTGCAGAGTTACCAGGCACGAGTTTTATTTGCATGTCAATTTTTCCAAACAAGTACTCATTCTTAGAACGAAATCCAGAGCCAGAGGTCTTGTCTAGGGACAAGGTGAGAAGTTCCCCACTATTGAGGATTTTGGCACGACCATCACCCCATGTTATCTCAAAGTCTTGGTTGAAGTTACCAGCAGAGGCTGCAACCACAAAGGTTGTGATCAGAAGGGCAAGAAATATCTCACTTGCCATTCCTAGAAGTGGTGCCTAGCTACGTTTGGTTTTAATAATTATTTTGGTTGGAAAATATCGAGCAAGAGAAAGAGAGAAGGGACACAAAATGCCAAGAGAAGTATTTGGTGAGGCTTGGAGTGCATGCAAAGTTGTGAAAGAAACTATATATAGGGAATGCTTTAAGAGGAGGCAATTATGAGTGTGAAGGGTCATTGGGGTTTGGAGGTGGTGGAAGTGGTTGGGAAAAATTTACAAACGTGTAGAGTGCAAGAGAGATAGATATGTGGGTTGACTTGTCTTTGGTGGAGTGTGGGGACCTTGCCAGCTAAGGAGGGATGATATATCCAAATGTTCTCGAATTATTTGGGGTTCTCAACCCAAAGTTTTTATTACTATTAATTATAAATATACACATATCGCACTTGAAAACATTGGCTTTCAAACCTCAAAATCAAATGGCAGCTGTCTAGGTTATGGTGGTAGTCTTCCTTTAGTTAATAGTTCCACTAATTACTTGGCGGTAATACTATTAAATACTACATGCTTTTAATAGTTCCTGTTTTGCCAGTTGGAAAAAGAAGTGCCTTAATTAACACCTTTTTATCTAACATCAAATTTGTTTCGATTTGGTGAGACTAATAACTTCATCCTAAAATTGGTACATACATGATTTGAGATACACAAGCTTTTGAGAGATGATTTTTCCAGATATTGTTTAATTAATCAAGGGAAATTGAGAATGGAATAGTTTGGTCACTAGCTAAGCTTTCGTAGCTAGCTTCGTAGCAAAGAAAAATGGGTTTTGAAAGGTTGTTATTCGTATTATGTCATCAAGTTTTAGAATAAGTGGTACACATAGGAGGAAGTTTCAAATTATGTGACGTAGGAAGAAGGGTTATTTTTATTTTGGATTGGAAAAAAAGTGTTAATGGAAACAGGTGTTGAGTGGGGGGAATATTTATTACGGTATAAAAGGAATCACTGGTGTATTTTGGACTTTGGAGTTAATATATTTAAGGGGCCGGAGAAGCTAGGTAGAGAAATGAGTTGTTACTTTGTTGTTTATTCATATCAGCTTTCTGCCAAAAATGGGTCTTTCGCGGGTCAAATGTTG
>PYAF01002932.1:97391-168531 GCA_007407185.1 Glycine tomentella | reverse complement strand
AAATAAAATATTATAAATGTTTACATATTAAATTTTGATAAATATAGCATAAATAAATAAAATAATAATAAATTTAAATTTAAATGTAAATTTCACTTTAGGCTTAATAACTGACAGTCGTATTCTAAGAGTATTTTTTTCAGAATTATTTCTCATTTTTATTATTGATTTTCTTGAAATTTAATGGATAGGATGAAAAAATATTTTTGAAGTGGATTGATCCCTCCTCTAATAATAAAAAGTATACTATGCATAAAAACGTTCTATCAATTTTTATCTTCTTTTAGCAAAATTAAATTTAGGCTTGGGTTTTATTATTAAAAGCACATCAAAGTGTACATTTTGACTCCCGTATTATTTTGGTTAAAGAATAACATTCAGCTACAAATGTAGATTAAAAAACGATTTAGATTATGATAATAAATATACATATAATATAATACAATAAAAACTAACTCCATTAATTTTTTAATCAATGTTTATAATTTCATAATTTACTGTTTAAAATTTAAAATGCACTGACTAGTTTAGAGGGGTAAAAAATGTTTATAACTAAAACTTGTGAAAATATTTAATTTAAGACAAAGTTTAAAACTTTTACACTGCTAATCAATAAAAAAAATCAACTTTATATCTTTTAAAATAATTATTATAAAACTCAACCAATTATAATAAATAATAATTTATGATTAGATGATAATATAATTTTTTTTACAAATTACTAAAAACATGGTCATTTTTAAATGTGTGTTTATTTTTGTATAAACATTAAACTTTGAATTTATCATCAAATAGTGAATTAATTGGGATGTGATTGTTCTAGTTCAATATATAGTAATATCAAATTTAAAGTAAAACAAATTTTTGCTTCTCAATTTCATGCTCTGAAAAGTATGTACCCCTGTTTATATTTGTGTTCCAAACACATCCTTGGTCATTATTATTTTACAATTAATTTGGGAAATTTAGAAACTACGTGTTTTGTATAAACATAACTTTGGATCCACAAGTTCAATCTCGGTCACTATTATTTTACTTCGAAGAAAACCCATCTGTTGAGTACTTTGTGAATGGAGCTATACTGTTCAACATTGATGGTAGATCCAGTTATACAATTTTTCTTTTTTAAAACATAACACTGCCAGTTTGTAATTCAAAGAGCAATAAATAAGGGCACAACTAGTCGTCTCTACTCTCTACATTCTTTCTGTCAAGAAAAAAAAATGATATATTAACTGATTATCTTATGATAAATAAGTGCTACAAATAATTAATCACAATAAAGTGTATGATTTTTTTATGAAGTCAAATACTTTTCTGTACAAGTAACATATTAATCAGGATATATTATGCTTATCTCCTAGATCAAAATACATTTTTTTTTTCTAATTGCATTAGGAAAAAAAATCCCATTCCGATATCACGCTGTGCATTTGATTTGAAAAACGATACACACAACACAATATGGTTACCAATGCCACAAAAGACAAAGATAACCAAATCATTCTCTCCCTAGTCTTCCACATCATACCTTTCTTTCTAATCCTAGTCCTATCTTCTCCCTCTTCTAAAGCCTCCATAAGACAACTATCAAAGCATGCATGTTATGCTCTCCGTGTGCCAAGAAATTCTGAATGAGAGAGACAAAAAGAGAGGAAGAAGGCATGCAAGCACTTTTTTTCCTTATCCTCTTTGACTATTCTTTCTCCATACCCATTGCTCTTCTGTTTATAATAGTGTTTTGACTCTTTTTAATTGCCAAAAGGGATGAGGTGATACATACAATACAATTCTATGTGCATAGCCTCGAGATATACAACGAGAGAAAGGGACCGTAAACAAGAATGGAAAAGCACCATGGTTTATGTCAAAAAGTAGCTTTTGGTGGGATAGAAACAGGGAGACAAAGACAAAAGTAAGAAGTGTGATGTGTGTTAACCCTTCCCTTCCAATTAATACTGCATGGCAGATAAAATATAACAGAGTGTCACAGGCACCAGCACCACATTCAATTCTCCTCCGACACCCATTCAATGTAGGCCTGGCTACACACCCTAGACATATCACTATTGAACGGATCCGGTTCCCTGCAAATTAAACGGATCTGTCAAATTACGGATCCTCGTTTATCCATTTTGACTCATTACTTAATGCCCTTTTTAATCAATAAAATAAGTATATATTAAACTATTAAATGAAAAAAAAGGAATTAAATTAAACACTATATATGGAAGAATTACATTCATAAATCTGAATTTTTTAAGATTTTGAATTAAAATGTAATTTTGTTTTTTTTTTCTTCTAGTAGTAAAAATCTTTCCCATACTACAGAGAAAAATGTAACTAATGCGAGATAGTAGTAAAAGAAACTGCATTTGGAAGAACCTAAATTTTCTCAAACGTAACCTATATGAACCGCGAGTTATACGAACTAGTCCGCGGATTGAGTTGAGCTTTTAATTGAATGCCGTTTATTTATTAGCAACGCAGGTCAGGTCATGGGTCATATGCAAGCCCCTTGTTTCTTTTTTTAACTATGAAATCATATCCAGGCCCCACCCAAAACGTACGTATCATCTCCTCTTAGTTCTATTATGTCATTTTCTCATAATTCTGTTTCCTTTCTTCGCACCATTTCATACATTGAAAATAAATAAAAAATATTTTTGCGCTTTCATCGAAGAAAAGAGACAAAAAATATCAACATTTTTTGTTAATTTGGTCCATACTCGGTGGAGCTAGCTTAAACACACAGCTAGCTTAAACATGAAAAAGTTGCAGCATTAACATGCTGCGAGCCTGTTTCTATGCCCACATATAAGAATACAATTTAAGGTAGCTATCAGCAACGATAGAGCCATAGAAATTAGAAAGCTTTCAATAATAATTCATTTACAAGACAAAATGAAAAGGAAGCCAAAAAACAAAAGGGGGAGGGTGGAATTCAACTGGGAATTTGGAAGAAAAAGTGCACATTTCTTCCAAAAATCACATTTAAGATATAGCAATATATATCAGCTAGAAATATGACTCGATGGAAGAGCACATTTAAGATATATCAATATATATTAACTAGAAATATGACTCAATGGAAGAGAGATGATGATGATTCATGATGTGTTGTGCGCAAAGCTGCGGTGGTTTTACTTAATTTCTACTTCTACCTGTTGTGCAATGGATTTGGACCTGTGGGAACGAGTCTTTTGTCTTCTGATGATGTGGAGTTGTTATCATAGCAAGACACGTGTCTCTTGAGGTTGCATTTGTGGGCACTATCAGGTAGCACAGTACTCGTTTTCTTGTTCTTTGCTCCACCAAACAAATTGCTAACAAGAACGGTCTTCCTTGCCACAGTGTTGGACGCAATACAAGCCCACAACAAAAGGCACAACACAAGTATCAGCTCTGCTATTCTCATCTCACCAACCTTACTAATTGAAAAACAGCACGAGTGTTTGACTAAGAAGAGGGGGCAAAAGAGATAAAGAGGCACAACTCAGATTAGAAAAGCGACGAGAGAAGGCGAGAAGGGAAGAGAGGGAATGAATGAAGAAGAAAAGGAGGAGTTGGTGTTGATATTATTATTAGGGAAAGAGGTGGGGTGAGGTGAGTGTAATAAGAAGGGGTTTATGGCTAGCAATGGGACATTATATTAAGTATGGTACCTCGGATATGCAGTAAAAGACTTTGAATTTGATACATCACATCTCTGTGGTCAGAAACTTCACCAAACCTCATTAATTGACTTCAATTCTACTTGACAATATGTAGGTTATTCAAACCAAACGGAATTTGAATATAAATGATCCATGGGTAAAATATGGTGCAAAAGCACAACATTCTTTTCCTTAGACAGTTGCATGGCAACCTAGCCTAACACATTCACACACACCCCTCTAGTCTAGAAAAAAACCCACTTGGGATTAGAGAAATTCTCCTTCGGTGGAGCTTCACCACGTGCCGCTTCACTTGAGGGCCATACTTGAAAAGCTGACATTCATTGATAAAAAAAAGGAGTTGCAGGGAAATTAAATGGGTGGTGGGTTTAATTTTGACTGTAGCATGCATTGAATTGATCAATGCTATAGCTTGCTTTTGAAGCACGTCTTCGATCTCTCTCTCGAACGGGTGAGAGAGTTTTGATTGAACGAATGATGGAGGTGATATGTTGGGTTGCAAGTTGCAAAAAAGTTTTGGTTTTTGGTCTGTGTTGTGTTACAGTACTTTACGTGGATAAATATATTATCAGCAACAGAGACAACCTGGGAATAGGTTAATTGGCAACGTCGGAGTAATGAAACGACAGTTGGTGCTTCATTAAAGCGGGCCATTTCTGTTAAAACAGCAAGGTTGGTTAGTTAGCTATATTGCTATCTTGTCCAATGCTTATGCTTTCACACACCCCATCTTCTCACTCACATTGAAAGGGTACACAGAGAAAGGAAAAAGGTACAGAGGTCAGCGATAAGCGATGTGACTCGTAATGGGTGAGGCTGATATCATGAGATAGTCTCTGTTCCCTCCCTTTCCACCGTTCCGTAGGCAAATCTATACGGAAAATAGACAGAAAGAAACAAGTACATGGCATGTCTACGGGTATTTACAGTATTCATACTTGGTTTGTTTAGATCAGAAATCAAATACATAGGATCAAATAAGAAACTTAGAAATCAAATTAATGAGTGGAGAGGAGAAATAAAAAAAAAATATTTATGTACTAATTAAAAAGGTGTATTTTTTTATTTTAACAAAAAAATTATTATTTTTTAAAAATATATGTCATAAAAATATTTTTTAAAATAAGTATTTGTAAATTGGATCTACACAATAATCCTCTTATTGATCTCTGCTTATCATTTGATTGACTCTTTGTCCTGTAGCATTATGGGTGCCTCTTCATTTTATCATTTTTCTTTAAAAAAGGGATAATGAATATCTTTTTTTAATATGTTATTGATGTATTTACCAGTTTTCTTAATTATTAAACTTGATAATTTAATTGATCACTTTTATTATAAAAAAAAAATCTTTCAATCACATTTTTTATTAATAATACTAAAACATATGACATTGTTTAAAGAGATCAAATTCAGTTTTACTTACATCTATGCTGATAATGAATCATCTTTAAATTTATATAAAAGAAGAAATAAACATTTTTTTTAACTTTCTTTATTTTAGATATTAATAATATGTTTTGTTAGAGACAAAACGAAAAGAAGGAGGGGAAAGACAGGAAAAATATTGATTTTAATCTCCCTTTTCTTTAGTATCCAATCGAGAGGAACAAATGGGTAAAAAGCAATGTAAGTCCTACTACTGATGTTCTCCCCAAAATAGGAGAGAAAGAGGGGCGAGGAAGTTGTTGTAGTGTAGTAAAAAGACATTAAATATTTTTCATTTTTCATTTATTTGAATTGATTACTACTTCTAAATTTCTTTTGAATCTGTATATTTATTGTGCAAAATTATATTTTGAGAAAAAAATACTTGATTTTACCAAAAAAATCACACATAATCCTGTCATTTAAATGTATAAGTGCCATATTTTGTTGTAATTAACAGCAATTTTTTTTATAAAAAATACATAAATATACCATAGAACTCCAAGCCTAATAATTAATAATAGAAAAATTTATGGTTTAGTTTGGATTTGTAAATCACAAATCTACACGCCTAAACCAATTGTCATTGATTTGATTGGTTTGATTTGACTTTTATTATATTAGACTAAAAATTTGAATTAATTTAATTTATTCGATCTGTTTGGATTTTGATGTTTGTTGAATGGATCCAAATTGATAAACACCTTTAAATAAAGTCTTATATGGAGGAGAAAAAATTGATACCTTAAGAAAAATGGTGATTTTGACAAACATTTAAGGTCTATTTTATAATTAAAACATTTCAAAGAACATATAATAGATAAAAGGATCTAATCTTTTGTTAAATGATTATTATATTCAATGATTTATATTAATGATACACCATTTGATAAGTTTATATTATAAATATTTACTTAATCTTATTTTCAACATTTTTTTTTCAGTTTTTCCATAATCAAACAAGAGAAAATAATAATTTTAACTTTTTTCTTTTTATCTCTCATTAGTTGTTACTAAACAACCTAGTGAACCTACAAAATCATCTTCCTTTTTTTTTCATTTTTCCTTTTCTTTCCTATTACATAGAGTCATTTTCAAGTTTATTCTTTTTACACTAATTACTCTCCCATTTTTTTACAAGTTCCTTAAGGGGAGTAGGTGCAACATTTTTTTACACCTAAGAGGAAGGTTAGTATATAGTTTATGCCTAAAAGTGAGGATCAGTATAACGAAAGTTCAAAAAGTAAAGAATTTTTCATAGAATTTAAAAGATAAAAGAGTGTCGAGCGTAATAAAAATAAATTTTAGAAAAAAGTTGTGTAATTTACTTTAAAGTAAAATTAGATTGCAAATTTAGGTAATAGTGATTTAGTCCTAAAAGAAATTATAATTCAAATATGATGGGGTTGTGCTGTTGCTCACTACATTCATATAAACATAAACAAATCCCAATTAAAGGATGTTTAGGCATTGGATGATTAGTATGATTTGCTTGGGAAGGAAAGAATGAAGGAGATGCATGGTATTGACCTATTGGGTATGTTTGAGAGTGAAGGAACATGGTTTCCCACAAGAAGCCTTACACTGTAGCCACCCTCTTCTTCCTCGCATTGTTCCTTATCTCCATCTTCTTCTTCTTCTTCTCCACCAGAACAACTCTTCACCCCGCTCCCTCCATACACTCAGATCTCTACATCCACCTCCAACCTCTTTCTCCGCCTCCGCCCCTCCAACTTCTCTCTCCGCCTCCTCCTCCTCTTCCGTCCCCACACTCCTCCTCCGCCACCACTGAAACCCAACCTGAGCCTGTCGGTGACATTGGCGATGTCACGGACAATGCCACCGACGCCGAATCTGATGCCCAGCCGGTAACGGAGAATGTCGCCGAGGATGTAACGTTGAGTTTGAAGGAGTGTGATTTGTTCACGGGAACGTGGGTGAAGGATGAAAGTTACCCTATTTACCAACCGGGTTCTTGCCCTTACGTGGACGAGGCTTATGATTGCAAAGTTAACGGAAGAACCGACACTCTCTACACCAATTGGCGCTGGAAACCTGATGCCTGTGATCTTCCCAGGTACTAGCATTTCCATTTCGAAGGGCTTGAATGTATGTACTCTTATTGCTAAACACGATTCTAGTACTATTTCTATTTAATTTTAGGGCCACATTGCTAACACTAGCTGCTACTACTTCATTTCCTTTGTGTTAATTACCCCTGCTTTTATATTCGGTTACTCTTTTCTTCTTTAGTGTTAATAGCAACTCATGGGAGAATGAATCCTCTTGCATTCAAAGGAATTAGTTCACCAACAAGTCGTTGGTCTGAGTGGTCCTGAGCTTGGTCTTCTTAAGCAAGATTTTGGTTTGGGACTTGTGGATAGAAAAAGCGTGATTGAGAGGGGAGACCCCATTAACGGTGGTCAGTTAGATTCCCCGGCTGAGATTAGTCATCAGCAAAACTGTTGGATACTCTACACCAATATATTGGTGACAAAAAAAGAAGGAATTAGTTCCAAATAACCTTGTTGCATCCCATAACATTAAAGGAGTATTAAATAGGAAAATAAAAACTTAGATATAGTTTTATAGGTGTTGTTTGTGTTATTCTTCAACTAGAATTGAAGTTTCTCCTCGTTAATTCACATGATAAAAGTTATCATTGAAGGATTATGTAACTTACCTTGATTTTCTAATAGGACAACCGTACAATTAACACCGAAGGAACTGTAGTTAAGTTGTGTGCTATTAAATAAGTGAAGTTTTATAAAAAAATGTGAATATTTATGGAAAGAGACACATAAAAAATTTCTTGTCATGTGAAATCTTAATGTGAGTGGATATATAGCTGCTTCCTTTGACATGTCAAAAGTTGTAGTTGCTTGTTGAACTTGATGCCGCTTCTTCCTCTAATGAGGATGATGATCGGTAGAGGTTAGTTCTAGAATGATCGTGTTAATGTATTGAAGTATGAGGACAGCATATTTTAGGAAAGTGTAGACAGAGTTTGAGTAAATTTGCTTCTCTTCACATAAACCTGATATGGATGTTCCCCATGGGGACCAGGTTATGGTCAACAACTTTTGCATATCAAGACAGGTCAATTAGCAAATCATTGTTAAGCATATAATTTTAATGTATCAGGCTAGGCTGCAGATTCCTAGGTGATTGGAGGAAAATGAATTTTCAGAACTGTGATTTTTGTTTTTAAGCTAATTCAGATTGAAGGGCTCTAGAAATGGTACCCATAACCGTAAAATTTGAAAATAATGTTTACTAAATTAGTTTGGGTCCTCTAACAACATGTTTTCTTGTAGCAATATTTCAAGTAATGGGTGGGATCCATTTTTTTGGGGAACATTTCTGAAAAGGCTCAAACATTTTTTCAGTTGGTGACATCTGGAAACTCAACTTGAAATACAAAGAAACATATCCTATTCTTTTCATAATCTTAGAATGTAGATTAACCATTGCATTATGATATTTTGACTTGCAATCAATTTTCTTTTTTATCCTTTCCCAGTTTATAACTTTTGATCATCTCATTTATACCAGTTCGATATATATCTGGAGTTGTTACCTTATAAGTGGACCTATAAATCATCATGCATACTTATAGTATCTCAAATTCCATTGAAGCATAGCTGAGAATGGTATGCTCTGTTGTTAATAATTTCCACATTTCACTTTAAAAAATATTATCTAATGGTCATTCAAACAGTTGTGCTTTTTGTTTGGTTGACAAATGGAAACTCTGAATCCTGTTCTGCATGGCATAATGAAGCAGGAAATGATTACTTTTAGCTTCTATACATATTCTCTTTGTGATATAGTTGAACACTAGCAACCTGCAGTTGTTATTGGGTGACCCTTCAGAACATGGTTTGGCTTTTTTCTCATCAGATGTCAAACTTTTGATTTTTTATTGACAGAAGGCTTTATAAATCAAATTTATCTCATCTAATTTCAACTTTTGATTTTCTGTTGACTAAAGGCACCTCCTACACTCTAGCCAGATGTAGCAGTTTTACAAATAATCACTAAAGTGTTTATCAAACAGCTATTCTTTGCTTTTCATCTTTTAGTAGTTTACTGAAAAATTAGCTATTCATATATGCTTCATTCATTTCTTTCCAATGTTGCTTGAAGGTTTAATGCCACAGACTTCTTGGTGAGACTGAAAGGTAAAAGACTAATGCTGGTTGGAGATTCGATGAACCGGAACCAATTTGAGTCCATTCTGTGCCTTCTACGTGAAGGGCTGCACAATAAGAGCAGAATGTATGAGGTACACGGACACAAAATAACAAAAGGAAGAGGCTACTTTGTTTTTAAATTTCAGGTAATTTTTTCCCTTCCCTTGCATATTTAGTTTCTTCTAACTTCTAGGCACTAATAACATGACCTGTTTTTATATTATTGTTTTCTCTTAGAATTTTTTCTCCATCTATTCAATTTCTTGTTAATTTGTCTCTTAGACTTTAATAAAAATTGTTGGCAAGTATAAATTCTATTGATGTTGTAGTTTCTTTTCCTCTCCCAAAAAATTAATCCAACTATATTTAGAAGTTAAAACTTAATAACTTCCTATGAAGTACAAAATGATCAGGCAGCTGGACTGCAATATTTTCCTGCATCAAGAAAATATGGATGGACAGACTGCAGTTTGTTGTGCTAAGATTTTGGAATACTTGGGCAGGACTATAATTGCACAGTGCTATTTGTGAGATCTCATTTCCTTGTGAGGGAAGGAGTTCGTCTTAATGGACAAGGGAGATCAAATCCTACATTGTCAATAGATCGGATTGACAAGACATCCGGTCGTTGGAAGAAGGCTGATATTCTTGTCTTCAATACTGGACACTGGTGGACCCATGGAAAAACTGCTCGAGGGTTAGGATGCAATTATTTTAATTTTGATTGATTTATGCATTGAAATTGTATGCAATTCTTTGGTTCCCCCATGTTTATTGAACTCTAGCTTGATTAAGTAATTAAAGGATTCGTGCTAGCATTGCTGCACAAGAATGCTGACCTATTATTTTTAACTTATCCTGGCAACAAGGGATTTGATATATATACAATACTATCAAAAGTTATGAAGTAAGAATAGTTGTACACTTTTTTCTAACTTATTTTGTCCCTTTTTTGCTTTCCCTTTTTCTTAAATTGGTTTTTATTCACTGCTTCGAGTTGGTTGGTGATACGTGTTGTATCAAAGGCTGGTGCCCTGCAAATAAGAAAAACAGACAGCAAAGAGAAAGAACAGCACAGAAAGATATCAGAGCAAGCTCCCTCAAGTCAGAATATCTCTGGACTCCAATTCTCGTATGAATTCCAGCATAATCCCTCAATCCATTCCCCCCCTACAATATAACAGTAATCCCCTTAATTGATACCCTCTCTCCTCTAACTAACTTCCACTAACAGATACCCATAATTGCCCCTTACTAACATTACCAATTAGGCCCCTAAGCCCCTTTAGTCTTGGGCCTACCATAATACACTTTGTAAGGTTTATCCCACTTAGTTTTCCCATCAATACCACCCTCTTTAGAAGCTGCCTTGTCCTCAAGGCAGAAAAAAGGAAATTTCTCCCAGTCACCTTCAGAAAGAAGGAAACCACTTCTCCCACACAACTTAGGACAGATGCGGCGAGCCATGGATTTTTGCCTATGAGGATGAAGCTTGATATACACCCAGTCACCTTCAGTATAAGTAACATTTTGGCGATGAGCATTAGCTGACTTCTTCATAGTTTGTTGTGCTCACTGCAAGTGGAACTTTAATTGACGAAGAGCTTCATCTCGATCTGCCAAGATGGAAGCAACAGAATCCAATTGAGTTTGGCCAGGAAGGAAACGCCGCACAGACAGGGGTGGGCGCCCATACACCACCTCAAATGGAGATTGTCCCGTGACAGAGTGCGAAGACGTGTTATACTAGAATTCGGCCCATGACAACCATGAATACCATTTGGTGGGTTGTTCTGAAACAAAGCAACAAAGAAATGTTTCCAAGCAGCGATTAACGACCTCCTTCTGCCCATTAGTTTGAGGGTGGTAGGAGGTACTCATCCTTAGCACGGTCCCTTGAAGCCAGAACAATTCACTCCAGAATTTGCTGAGGAAAAGAGGGTCCCTGTCACTGATGATCGATTTCGAGAAGCCATGTAATTTTGCCACGTCCTTGATAAAGGCTTCTGCCACATGCCTAGCTGTGTAACGGTGTTTCAAGGGCAGAAAATGCGCATATTTTGAGAGGCGATCGACAACTACTAGTATGACATCATAGCCTTGAGAACACGGAAGTCTGGTGATGAAATCCAACGAAATGTCATCCCATACAACCTCTGGAATAGTAATTGGCTGTAACAGCGCAGCAGGGGACATGGCCTTATATTTATGGTGCCGACAATTGTCACAATGGCAGATATACTCCAGAATACGACCCTTCATGCCTTTCCAAGAAAATGAGGAAGTTTTAGTGAACCCAGAATGGCCCCGCCCCCTGAAGCTGTGTCATGAAACTCAGCCAATAGTATGGGTATCAAGGTAGATTCCTTGGACAGAACTAGGTGCCCCTTAAAGAAAAGCAACCCACTCGAAGGGCAAATGAGGAACAGAAGTAGAATCAGCTTGCAAGGCAGCTAGCAGCCTAGCACTTTAACCAATTCTGGGTCTTTTTGAATTTCCTCACAAAATTTTATGAAATCGACCCAATCAAGGACTAATTGAAACAGTGTTTAATTCAGGCACAACATGCTGTTGGGACAATGCACCAGCTGCATTATTTTCTGGTCCTGGTTTATAGATCACTTCAAATTGGTACCCCATCAGTTTGGCTAACCACATTGTTGGTCCATGGTGGTGATCCGCTGTTGAAGGTGTTTCAAGCTACGGGGATCTGTGTAAACCTTAAATGGGTGACCCAGCAAATAATGTCTCCAATGTTGGACCGCAAGAGCTGGGGCCATTATCTCCTTCTCATAAACAGATTTGGCCAAGGTTCTGTCCGACAATGCCTTGCTGAAATAGGCAATTGGATGGCATTCCTGCATCAGCACTGCCCCTATATGCCTCTCCCTGATGCATCACATTCAATGAAAAAGGCTTTTGTAAAATCTGAGTTCCAAAACAGGGAACATTGCTAAGCGTTGTTTGAGGAAGGCAAAAGCGAATTACTCTTCTTGTCCCCAAGAGAAACCATCTTTTTTGGTAAGCAATGTGAGAGGGCGTGCTATGGTGCCATAGTCTTTGATAAAACAGCGGTAATAACCTATGAGTCCAAGGAAACCATGAACATTGTTGACTGTGAGAGGAGCTGGTCAATCCAACACAGCACTTATCTTCGAAGGATCCATTCCAACCCCTTTGGCAGAAATTGTATGCCCAAGATGATCTACAGAAGGCAAGCCAAACAAACACTTTTTGCGATTAGCTACCAATTGATTAAGGGATAAGAGAGACAATACCTCAGCAAGGTGAGAAAGATGAGTTGGCCAATCAGGGCTATAGACAAGAATGTCGTTGAAGAACACTAAGACACATTTTCGCAAAAGTGGGTGGGAAACTGAATTCATCGTGGATTGGAAAGTTGCCGGAGCGTTGACAAGACATGACTAATTATTCATAGTGCCCCTCATGTGTTCTGAATGCGGTTTTGGGAATAGCACCATCCAACATGCGAAGATCAAGAGCTTGGCAAACCAATTATTGAGGATCGAGCTCAGGCAAATCTTCCGACGACGTTGGTGGGTCTTCCGATGGGTCTTCTCCCTCCCAAATCAGAAGACAGAGGTTTCTATCTAGACAAATGTGGTTTGGCTCCAATTGCCTCTACATTTAAAACACGGGCCCTTATTGCATCGCTCCATGAAGATAAGCTGTGGGTTCCCCCATGAGAAAATGAAGGGCCTGAATGGGTGGAGACAGATTGGGGACCCTTGTCAGGAGGACCACTAGTACTACCCCCAGATTGGGCCGAATGCACAGGCCCACTAGATTATGAACGAGACCCCCCTAAGGAATGGGTTCCGATTTGAGCACCGGAGTGAAATGGTCGACGACTGGGTTGCGATTGGCGCGTACCAAAGACAAAGAGAGTACGATCTAACCTGCGCTCGATCAGACACGGAGATCAAACGGTGGCGATTGGGTGGTTCAAAGGCTAAAACCTCCATCCTAATGTCTTCGCGCAAACCACCTAAGAAAAATCCCATGTATTGTTCCTCAAAGAGAAGGAGTACCTGTGCCATAAGGACCTCAAAAGAGTCTACGTAGTCGTCAATCAATCTAGTTTGAAGGAGGAGCTTGAGTTGCGAGAAGTGGTTTCTGAGTTGATGCTCTCCATAACGATTCATTAGGGCTCGTTTGAAGGATTCCAAGACAAGTGTGGATCAGAATTCATCAATACCTTGAACTAGTGCCAGGTCATGCCTTCCATACAGATCTAGGCCAACTGAATCTGCATTTGCGGAGGGGTACTCTAAACTGCAAAGTACATTTCAGCCTTGGCTATCCATCCAATGGGGTCCTCACCCGTGAAGGGAGGAATCTCGACACGCTTTGTCAGCAAGCGTGGGTCATCGGAGCTGGGAGACTCGGTAGAGTGTGTGGCGTAATTCGAGGAAGCGGAGTCGGAGGACTGCAGTATGAATTCATGCATCTCGGTGCACAAGGAAGCGACGGACTTTGAAAGCTCTGTAACATTCATCAGCAGGGAACTCAACTGGGTTGAGTGTTCGTGCATGGAGGAATCGTGGGATTGAAGAAGGGTCTCAATGGCGGAGAGTCGGGACTCTGCGTTATCAAGGTGTTGGGACGTCATTCTGGTTTACGTACACTAGATGCAGCAACTCTCAATGAAAGCACCAGTTGATACGTGTTGTATTAAAGGGCGGTGCCCTGCAAACAAGAAAAACAGACACCAAAGATAAAGAACAGCACAGAAAGATATGAGAGCAAGCTCTCCCAAGTCAGAATATCTCTGGACTCCAATTCTCCTATAAATTTCAGCATAATCCCTCAATCCATTGCCCCCCTACAATATAACAGTATTCCCCTTAATTGATACCCTCTCTCTTCTAACTAATTTCCACCAACAGATACCCATAATTGCCCCTTACTAACATTAACAATTAGGCCCCCTAAGCCCCTTTAGTCTTGGGCCTACCATAATACACTTTGTAAGGTTTATCCCACTTAGTTTTCCCATCAGTTTGTCTTTTCATTCCTTGAAATTATTAAGTCATCTATCAAAAGAAAGAAAGAAAGAACAATGATCAAATTTTTTTTATATAAAAAATGTAGCAGAAAAAGTGATAGAGTCTGATTTGTGCAGGATAAACTACTATAAAGAAGGTGATTATCTATATCCAAAATTTGATGCAGATGAGGCATACAGAAAGGCTATAAAGACATGGGGAAAATGGATCGATGATAATATCAATCCACGAAAACAGATTGTCTACTATCGCGGATATTCTAATGCCCATTTCAGGTATTGACGTTTTTCTTTTCCCTATATATTTCCTCCGACATAAAATCCCTGTCGCCTTCCCTTTCCAGTTTGTTTGTGCTGAGGAATCATGTTTCTATAAAAGAAATCTAGACCTATTGTTTCAACATCATAATGGAGAAAAGAAAAATAGAAGAAACCAATTGTACACCACCACTAATTGTTCTTTCAACTTTATAACATTGCTGATGAATGTTTGACAGAGGTGGGGACTGGGACTCAGGTGGGTCATGCAACGGTGAAACTGAACCAGCTTTTAATGGCTCTATCATGAATAACTATCCTTTGAAAATGAAGATAGTAGAGGAAGTGATCCGGGGAATGAAGGTTCCCGTAAAGTTATTAAATGTCACAAAGTTGACCAATTTCCGCAAGGATGGGCACCCATCTGTCTTTGGCAAGAATACAATGGGTGGAAAGAAAGTCTCTACAAGGAAGCAGGATTGCAGCCATTGGTGTCTTCCTGGGGTCCCTGATTCATGGAATGAGCTAATTTACGCCACTCTTGTTTTTCAACAAACAAATTCAAGGAATTGACTTACACACATTCCTTCTTTCCAGGACTTTACCTTTTCCGCGGCAAAGAAGGGGAAAACAAAACCTCTGGGGCCTTGGCTTACATTAAGGTGATTGAGAACAATGAAAAGTGTTTTCCCCCTGTGGTACCCCTTTGGGTATTATCGTGAGATTAGTTATTCGGGTAGCATGGAAAAGTGTACTTCATTGCACATAATCAAGTGAAAAGTTAGTATAAAAATTAGTGATGCTATTTGTTCATTGCTAAAATCTACAGTATTTTAATGTGGTTAATCTTTCGGGTATTACTCTATGATGTATTTATTACACACATAATCAAACGCAACATAGGAAATAGTATTGTTAATTTTGCACTGTTAATTCAATTATGGTTTTAGAGTAGGAGTGTGATTCGGATAAGGCCTGTTAAAGGCCAGCCTACTAAGCATTGATGATGGTGATTAAGGTTGACAATTGATAGAACTATTCGATTAATACTGATACATACAAAAAGAGAAAATAAATATAACTTCAAGCATTAAGAGTGTTGGACATTTTCACCGACCATTTTCTTTTATTGTAGTTGTACAATTTTTTACAGTAATAATTTATGCACTGTAATATAAAAAAAAATACACTATCACTTAGTCACAAATTTTCATAAATGATAAAATGACTTTTATAATAATTATCTTAAAAGTATAAATAATAATTTTCTATGGATTAAATATATATATATATATATATTTTTAACACCACCTATGCTTGGATTCATAGAAATTAAACTTTTTTCTTTAAAGATCCATTTGGAAGGAGTAAAAGTAAAAGATAAGAAAATATGCATAACGATATCTTTTTTTTTTTTGTTTGGTTGAAGAGAAAATGAAAGAAAAATTGACTTTGAGAAATAAAAAGTTTAATTTTTCTTTTCATTTACTTTTCCTCCACTTTAAATTTCAATTTATTTAAAGATAGGGTTAAAGGACAGATAAAGTTATTTGGACTAGCTCCGGATGTCGAACCGATTGGACTATTATTGGGCAATCATTTTGGTCCATATCATGCCAAATAACTACTTATGGGCTGCAAGGTTAAGTCCAATTTGCGAACAATATAATGTAAACAAGAGAGAAGTCCCTTCTGGCGGTGCAAAGGGGACAAAGGAAACAATTTTTGGGTGGGCCATACCATAGCTCATTGCTCAAATCTCAATTAGGATTCTACGAGTGTTTAATTAATTGTTTTCACACGTAGTTGACCTTTCCCAGTGCAGAGCAGCAGAGGTCATCTCAGCCTGTGTTGTGAAATTGGAATGAACTCAAAATTTGGGGGTACCCCTCTTTCTCTATATTATTATTATATATAAGAATAAATTAGTTTTTAGATTTTCATATTATTATAAAAATTTTAATTAAATTTAATATTTTATTTATTTTAATTGAGTCATTATATTAATTTTAAATTTATAATGAAATCTTTATATTAACTTGACGTGAGGAATCTATTAGAATTAATGGAATATTTCATTATACACACATACATATGTGTTAAGTGTTATTTTATCTTTAGTCCAAATGGTCTTCTTGTTGTTACACATGAAATTATATAATTTTTTTATTTGACGCGTCTCAACACCCCCTGTTTTTCCATTTCCAACTCATCCATTATCTCTCAAATCATAACCCAATCCTAAAATGTGGACTATGTATCTCCCAGTAACCTCAACCCTTTTCATGATTAATCCTTAATTTATTTGTAATGTTGTTCGTATCCCTTTAATCACCTTTGTAATAGTTCGTAGTTTAAGATTTGCACCTTTATAATTAACTTAGGTGTATTATTTTAGAGTTCACATCTACATGTGTGTATATGATGAAATATTCTAGCAAGTCTAACAGATTTCTCATGATAAATTAACATAGAGATCTGATTACAAATTTAAAATTAATATAAGAATCTAATTAAAAAATTAAATATAAAAACCTAATTAAATTTTTTGTAATAATATAAAGATGTAAAAAAGTAATTTAACCTATATATGTAACTAGAGTCCAATTCAAATGGTTAAGTTTGATTGGCTGAACTATTCAAAAGTACAACCTTCCAGATTATATTGTACGATTATATATGTTCCATGAAGCAATGGCGCTTTCACACCACTGTGTTATGCACGGTATACACAGGCAAAATCTTATTGGTGTATATATTAGTATTATTCATGGAGTTTGTGGAGGCTGATGAAAGGGATGATCAAATGATTGGTGACAAGGATCATTGTTTATGATTTGTTTCCTTCTTTCTCCCTCACAAGACTATTGTCACCTGATCTCTTAATTTGTGTGGGCCTTGCCTCTATTGCGTATAAGAAAAGTTTATGTCACAAAAGTAAAATAAGGGAAAAGTGTACTATGATTTTTAGTTATATAAAATTTGAAGATGAAAACTGTTGGGTCATATAGAATTTTATAAATAAAATGATAAACATGAACAAAAGTCAAAATTTATGTGTAACTAAAAGAAGTGTTATTTAAATAGGGAGTTTGCTTAAGTCGCAATATAAATCGCAATCTCAAATCTTGCACAATGGGAAATGGGGACCCGCATAATTATAATTATGTTGGAAGAATCCATATGCCACGAGACGACGACAACCCAAAGAAAAGAAAAATAAGAAACGTCACGACCCTCCTAATTTGATATATTAAACGTATTATCGTATTGTACGGGCGTGTTTGTACAAGAATTCTTGTTCAACGTTCTGGTCAAATTATCCTTACCCGAAATTGATGTACATATTACTCAATTAGAACTTGTTTATAAAGTGAGTACTTTTTTTTTTCCTAAATCATTAAGTGTGTATTATTTTAATTCATTATAGTATGAGTTTAATTTTAATCATATATTGTAAATATAAAAAAAAGGGACTATGTAATTAAAAATTATACAAGATATAAAGATGTAATTTTTAAAATTTTGCACTTATATATAATACATATACTCAATATGTATACTACATATAATAATATAAAAATTATATAATTACTAATACAGCTATTTAGGGTGGTTGGCCTATTGAGGTCAATAGGCTTATCATTCTAATTAATATGAAAAACAAAAAAACATAATCAGAAATTACATTATAATTTTTATGAAATTTAAAATATTAATTAGATTTTTTAATTTGTAAACACCAAACAAAAAGAGACGCTAAGTAGGAGTATAGTTGTAGGAAATTCAATCGGACAAGGAACATCATGGGAGAGATTTCACAAAAAGCCATTCCTTTCCTTTCCCTTAAAATTTAGCAATATTGCCTCGATCAGTCACTTGTCACCTTTCAAAGTGGGAGCATTTTACTAGAATTTTATTTAGCTTAAAAAATATATGGTATTTGGCGTGCCCAAAAAGGTTGATAAAGAATGGGAATTGGGAAGGAGATGATTTTTTGATGTCTTCAACGTAGAAACTGCGCGATCCTTATTACCCTTTTCATTTATACAAATCAGACAAAAATAAGCTGATTACAAAGAAGCTCATACTGGTCAGGATCTCATCAATCGACAAAGATGTTGACTTGTTAGCTGATATTCAAATATATAATAATTAAATGTTACCTAAGTTTTAGTTATTGGACTTCTCATTCATGAATCATAACTTATTCAATTACTCTATAACTTTCACTACTTTACATGACAAATAAAGAACAATAATTTTAATACTTTTTTTAATATAATGGGGAAATCGAATTATTTTTTTTCCCACAAACTCAATGTGTTATCATCTTAGTTGCACTTATTAGACAAAACAATTTTAATATGGATTATGATAAATAACTTTTTGAATAAATTACATTCGTACTCCCTGTGTTTTGTTTAAATTTCATATGATATTTCTCTCTTTTTTCATATTACTTTTACCTCCTTCTATTAACGCGTTAACTAACATCAATTAAAATATGTTAGCATACGAAATTATCCTTATATTTTAATTGTAAAATCCAAATTATCCCTTCCCAATTAATTTCAGAATTTAGGATTCATGTTTTATTCATCTTCCCCATTCATGAGTATTGTTCACCTTCTTCTTGTTGGTGAGTTCTTCTTTAGTGGCCACGGGGTGCGAGTTCCTCTTCCTCTCATGACATTCACGTTCCATTCCTCTTTACCATTTGCAAGTTCTTCATTGTTTCTCTTCTAGTTCACGAGTTCTCCATTGTTTCTTTTTCAGTTCGCGAGTTCTCCAGTGTTTCTCTGTTTTTCTTCCTGTTCCATGATTTTTGTTCACACTATGGTTATGCTTGTAAGTGACTATTAGACCTTGTCTATATATTATTTTTTAAGAATATTTATTTAATTTTGATTGTTTATTGTGTCTATTTCTGACTGGGGTTTCAATGGGAGACCAGTTTGAGACCACTCATGATATTTAAAATCATTTATTTATTATTGTTGATTAAAATAGTGTTGATATTTGGGACCATATGAAATACAATGGATGAACTGAAAATCATTTATTTATTATTGTTGATTAAAATAGTGTGGATGTTTGGGACCTTAGGAACACAAATGCAGGAGCAAAACACTAAATTTGAAGCAAATAACCATATTCAATCAGAGAAAAAAAATGAACTAAAAAATTGAAGAAGAAGAAGGAAGGATGTTAACACTGTGTACCAAGAATGTGGGTTCAAGTCTAACAAAAACTAGGTTCACGTCCAATTAGAAAAAAAAAAACAAAAAGAAACATGAGTCTTAAAATATTCTTAGATTCAGAGGATGGAGATGATGGTATTTTAAACATAAAATTTTATTAAAAGTCATATGATAAGCATGTATCTACTTTTTGTTAAATTATTAAACTATGTTTAAGTAAGACGGAGGGGGTCTGGATATAATGTGAGTTAAACAATTAAAGATTTTTTTGTAGGATGAAAAAAAAAAGAGGTATCAGATAAAATTTAAACAAAACAGAGTGAGTGTGAATGTAATTTACTCTAACTTTTTATACTAAAAATAAAAAATAATATATTGATAATATTGAACAAAATTTACTTTTTTTTTCTTCATCATATATTAATTTTATTAATAATTAATTTTTATCAAAAAATTTGAAACTACTTTTATTAAAATCAATTTTGTTAATTTATTTTTTTCGTTTATAAGACTCAAACTTAAAATCTTAACTTAAAGAAATCCTAATCTAATTTTACTTTTTATCTTCACGTGTTGTTGAAAATTCATTTTCCTTATATTCCAATACCGTTAAATATTATAATGTTTAACAATTTTTTTACTTTTATTTCCTTAATCATTGTTTAGAATATATTTTTTCTATTTGTATATTCATTTAGTATAATATTTAATTATGAGATAATATTAATCCCTAACATTTTAATTTTTCCTTATTTCTACCTAATTTTCAAATGCTTTACATTTTATCATAATGGTAACGAAATAAAAATAGAGATAACATGTAAGTTTTCTTTTAAAGTGGAAAAATAAAAAGAAGTGGAGGCAATAGTAAAATAATTTGACTTAATTACATTTTTGTCCATTTATTATCGTCAAATTTTGCTTTATTTCGAAAACTACTTTTTTAAAACGAATTGGGAATATGTTTTTATACGAAAAGGTTTCATAATCACCTAGCTAGTTGACAAAGCATAATTAGTTTCAACTGCCAACAATAAAATATTATGTCACACCTATGACCCTAAAATAGTCATAAGCCACCCTCAATTAATTATTTAGTGTGTGTCATAATGGACACCATTACGAATTCAGTTTAAAAATATAAATATCTTTAGGTTACTAGTTTTTAATATATATATATATATATATATATATATATATATATATATATCCAAACCATCTCTCCCTGATTTCTAATGTACTTTTTTCTGATTTTTAATAATTATTAATTAAATTCTTAAATAGTATTCTTCAACACTCGTTACAGAGAATTAATAATTATACTTTTGGTCCTGTACTATATCGTCAAAATTTGATTTTGGTCTTTCAATTTTTTTTTTCATGTGATTTTAGTTTCTCTTTCATTCTAATTTTGCATTTTTTTTTTGTTTATTTGTTAACTTGATATTGAATATTTAATAGAAATAATAAAGCTAGCTTTATTGCACCACCATTTTAACACAACCATGCATGTTGTCGTGGCTCTCTCCTGCTCCAGTACATAAGTATTTTCATTAAATATTAGATGATTTAAGTAGATAATTGTCTTTCTCCTCCAATAAATTAATGCATGTTTGTTTTTTTGTTGCAAATAGACTTTTGGGATAAAATGAGATTTGCAAAACTATCCAATTCCTTTTTTGTTTTGTTTTGTAGAATTGACTTTGAAAACTATTAGATTCTTCTTAAAATTCGTGCATCATATTTTATTTTAAACAAAATTCAATCATAGCCTAAGGGTAACACATATATATTGATTTTAATTTATTTTTCAGAGTTTCAATACCACGTGGACCAATGATGTTAGTGTGGTTGGTATATATAATTTTTAATATAATTATTATAAAGTTAATAATTTGTCATATTAATAATTCATAATTTAAATGATAATAATTTTTTTATATTTTTAGTACGTAAATTATTTTTTCTATATTTTTAAGAAGTCAATGCATTTACTTGAATATAAAAGAAATGAATATTTTATTATTAATGGATTTCATAATAAATTAAGATTATAAAAAAGGTAATAATTAATACATTTAAAAGTAAACTTATATTTCTTATAATTAAAATAAATAAAAAATGAAATTGTTTATTCTTTTATGTTTTTTATTTAATGTTGGGTAGTATAATACGTACGTATGCCCATATCGATCTACAAATTTTTATGAGAACCTCCTTGTTGTACTCAAAGTTACACTTATTTGATGAATAGATACCTTACTCATCATTACAGATAATTAATGTTTATGAACATTCACTCAACCTGGATTGGTTGCCAAGCCGAAAATAGTGTGTTTGGGGAAGACACATTTAATTTCTATATGGTCCAAGTTGGGTAGTAATTCGGTAGCCCCCATAAAACACGCTATAAAGTTTCTCTATAACCAGTCAATTTGCATATTGTATTGTGTATAATGCCATCATAAGGGCATCGCACTCTGTTAGTAATGATTTGAAGTATTGGCAGCACTTATATATATAGTTGGGATTATGACTTAGCAAATCCCATGCATTTTCTCTCAATGGGCGGTAGCCATATATTGTGACTTGCAACCTACTTGTTGTGGGTCGGTTCCATGACCATCTTAAAGCACATAAAGAGATACACATAGACGCGCACACACATAATTAATTGGTATTAGTGGGGTGCTTATGATTAAATGTGACATGCATATATGCCTTCTCAATCCACGTGACCCACGGACTAAACATAGCTTGATATAGTATTTCAAAGATATAGATTAATATAATTTCTTCGTTGATAATTATTCCTTTTCTATTTGAACCAGGTTTCTAAACGTGTAATGGATTTATTGATTGAAAATAAATTGGTTAACACGTTAGAGACCATGAAGAGAAATATATCATAATTTATCGATATAGAATTTCAAACCTGTCAACAAGAAAATTGTAGTGAAATTTAACCGTAGGACTTCCTTAGGACCACCCACCAATAATAAAGAAATATATCAAAACCTTAATTTTAATTAAATGTTTCTTAATAGAATGAAATGAACTTATATTCCACTTAATACTACGATGAACTTTAAGTTGGCTATATACCGATTTGAGGCATGAAAATACCCATCTCTCACGTCATGGATCACAAATATAAAACAAAATCCTATCTAGCTCAGATTTAATGTTCCAACATTTAATCCTAATCTCTAATTAGTGGACGGACTTAGAGGATTGTTTTCTCTTTGAGTTTCAACCATTCAAAAACTTATTCCTTATCCGTACTAACACACACATGACACATGTACAACTTATTAATTTGAAGGGAAAAATCACAAAAACCTAGCTATAAATTGAAGAAATAAGAAACATCTAATTACTAACTATACGTATCTAAGCTGCCCCAGTTTTCTATATGTTTATGATGTGGGGACCGGAGGAATATAATAATATATACTGTTTTTCCTTCTAATTATAATCAGAAAGCTTTTGAGTTACGTATGGTAACCGGTGCTTGATATTCCAATAATATCTTTCATCTAATCATACTGTATCAATTTCTACCCTCTTAACTCTATGTTGTTCTTTCCTTCATTGTATCGAGCTTAATTTACTAGTTTCAATTCTCGATCGCAGGACGAACACATAGTCGTCAGAGTCGCCGTTTTGGATAGTTGAATGCATAGTGGCGACGGTCCAACCTTAAGTGCACGTAGTTCCTGCAATTCCTTCTTCAATCTTTTGTTCTCATCACTTAGATTTTGACAGTGTTTTTTCAACAACTCGCGGTCCACTTCTGTCTGCTTCAGTTTGGTCCTGAAAAGTTAATTATATATTCATTCATTATTAATATATAATAAACATTTCTGAATTGAAATTAAATGCATACCGTAGGTCGATCCATATAGTCAACACAATAAATAATTTATTAAATAAACGAATAAAAACTCTGTTTCTTTTTTCTTTCTTTTTTTTCTCCCCCCACCCCCTCTCCCCAGATAATTAATGCAAATTAAGCAACTTGCTGAAGAATAAACAAAGGTGTAACTAGCAATAAGATCAATGAAACAGAAACTATGTGCGATATTAACGTACCTTGCTCTTCTGTTCTGAAACCACACTTCAACTTGTCTAGTCTTTAAATTCAATTGACCAGCAAGTGCTTGTTTCTGGACCTGCATGTGGAACCAAAACCAACGCATATATAAACTCCTCTTACCTCGTGGTGTAAAACAAAACAACATAACTGATAAATATATATATGTTACAAATGATCATATAGGCAACAAAATAATTAATAGCGTTACATGTATATACGGCTTATATATATATATATATATATATATATATATATATATATATATATAGAATTAGTATCAACCCTATGAAATATATATCTACACATATACACAATACATAAGGTTTTAGAAAAATATACAGATTAAAATGAGAAAAAGGTTTTGTTGTACGTATATGAATGAATACCGGATTAAGAGTGCTATGCTGTTTGAAGCTGTTCTCAAGCATGGATGATTGCTCCTTGGAAAGCCTCAGTTTCTTTCTGCATCTGTTGTTGTTGTTGTTGTTGTTGCTGTTATCAGAATCAGTGCTCTTTTCATTGGGGTACTCGTGGATTCTCTCCAAGCTGATTCTCTCTACCTTATCATGATGATGATGATGATGATTCACGTTAATGGCTTCTTCTCCTTTTGGACAAAGCTCAAACGCTAGGTCTAGGCACGCCACAGCCTTGTTCTCTTTCTGCTTATTCTTTTTTGGAACATGCCCTCCCATTCCAATTGCCAAACATAACCCAGTGATGCATTCATCTTCATTATTGTCTTCCATTAGAGAGAGAGAGAGAGAGATCGAAGAGATTGAACTGTTGTATGAAGTATAGTCAAATGGGAAAGTTGGGTTTTATGAAAGAGGTGGATTTAATACAGATTTTATTGTTGGGTTTGGTCTTGGTCATAGAAATTCAATCAGTTATTATTGGACTACTTGCTTTCATTAGAAAAAAAAAATATTGTGTAGAATATAATTAATTATGGTAGTAATGTAATGACTACTCATATATTAAATGTAATAATTAAAAAATATAACTAGTATCTTAAGAGACTAGTCAAATAACTTAAAGTAAAATTATTTTTATTGGAAAATTAAAAATTAGATTGTTTATAATTTTTTTACATTTTTTATAATTTATATAATAAATATTTTTTGTTATTAGTTACCCAATATTTTAAGAATACTCATTAAAAAAAATGAAAAAGGAGTGAAAGCCTGCGTTAGGATTGTGACCCCTCTTTGGAAACCCAAACTTTTCTTAATAATATTATTTGACAATTTATTTTATTTATGTAAACTCGAAGCCTGTTTGAGTCAGCTGATGGTATCTTTCCCAGCATTTTCCTATGATTTGCGTTGACTTGAAAGGTGGGTTCCAATATTCAAATTGATATCATGCGTTAAAAACTGTTATAATAATCGGCCCAAAAGAAAAAAACATGAAACCAGAAAAATTAAACCAAAAAATATAAACGAAGAACAAAATGTGTAACTGTTAATCAGCAAAATGACCACTCACAACATTCCCAGATTAGAGCAGGCACACGTTCCATGTGTGATTTATTGGGGCTATACATGACTTTAGGAGGGGCATTTTAGTAAAATGACTGCTATTTATTTTGAGTTAATGGTGTGGCAACTGAAAAGTTGACATAAACGTTTATAAAACAAAATTAATGCATGTTTCATAAAGGATCTTTACTACAGTAGATCATGGTTTTAAGTATATGGCCTAAAATCGAATATTTTTCGTGTTTAAAATTAATACAGCAAATATTCTTTCCATATATTCTTATATTTACCAATATATGGATTGACAGAAACGGTTGAAGATAATTATTTATACTAAATTCATTTAAATCTTGAACTTAAATTTAATCCATTAATTCATTTATAGTCATAAAGGTAATTAAGACAAAACAAAGGAATTTTTTTCAAATATTTATAAACATTAGTGCTTCATCAGGTTGATGTTAAAACAATAAATGTAAATAGCTTTTATCAAAAAATAAATTATTGCATCAGAAATATAAAAGTTACTTTTTTCAATAAAAATCACTTTTTTTTTCCTTAAACGTCAACGGGATGATGCTAATAAAATCAAGTTTTTTTTCAATGGTGGTGATATAGTTTTTCTTAAAGAAGGGTGTGACCACTTATATAAAATATGATTCTTATAAATAGAGTTACTACCTGATAATATAATTTTTCACCGAAATATTGCATAAAATAATACTATGCTTTATCTTTTTTATAAGACACTTTTTGTTGGGAAAGTTTGTTTTAATTATTTTCACAATAGTTCATCGGAATTGAGTAATTAGTTGTTTTCTCTTTACAAAAATACACTTAAATATTAAGGGATGGGATGTAGTTCAATTAGTTGAATCGGATACATAAGTCATTGTAAATAATTTGATATTATATATCTTTAATTTCTACGAATTAAAAAATACACTTAAGTAAATGTACATAAAATTTATTTGGTAAAAAAATATTAAGAGAACGGATTTTAATAGTTACACAATTAGTTATAAATTAGTATTATAATTTGAGTATTGCACAATATAAATATTTATTATTATAATTAAACTCATAATAAATGTATATTTTTAATTTATAAATCATTTTATAATTAAATTGATAATAAATAAATAGATTTAAATGTGTAAAATATATTATAGATTTATAATGAGTAAATTTAAGTTATTACATATGATTATTTTTAATTATTAACCAATTTTTTTTAAGACTATTGAAAGCCAATTTATTGGTAATGATATACAACTTGATAGGTTAAAAAAATATAAGTAATTAAATAGGTAAATATACAAAATAAAGATAAAATGAAAGTAATTTGAAATGGTTGAAAAAGAATTATTTTGACAAATTATGACAATGGTGTTTGAAATGCATATTCAAACAAAAGAAAATAGATAATATTATACAATACTTGATGTAATTAATGGTTTGCCCAAGAAGTCCACAACTTGTGGTTCTGTTGGTGTTTTTTGTTTTAATAAAATTTATCCTTCTACTGTTTAAAAACTAACATATGACCAGTATCGTTGATAAATTTACATTTTTTTTTTTAGTTCATTCACTTAATTTTTTTAAAATATTTTTTTACATGATGCTAAATTAATGATCTCCATAAAGTGAGTGATCATAATGAAATAATCTGTGTTGTTTTTTATAAAAATAATTTATTATTATTTTTATTTGGATTTTATTAAGCAGTTTCATTTATTTATGCAAACTTTTTTTACTTGAAAAGAATCATATTGTTAAAATTAATTTTATAGTTGTATTGAAAACTAATAAAATTTAATTATTTTCTATTATTTCTTATTACTAATAAGTTATATACCATAGATATTTGAATTGATTTTAAATTTTTAAAAAAATATAAGAAATTAATAAAACTATTAATATAATTTTTTATATAATAAAAAAATCTTCCAAAATTACCCGTGCACCACACGGACACTATCTTGTTTGTTTATAATAGATTCACATACTCAAATAATTGACAAATACTTCAATTAATTTACACCTCTTAATTAAGCATTAATCAGTGTGAATCGTGAGAGCAAATAAACTCTAATTTTGAGTTCATTTGTTTAGTTAAAGAAAAAAGTTTGATAAATTAAAAAAAAAAAAACTTAATAAATTCATTTACTCGAATAGTTGACAAAAAATTCAATCAGTTAATTGACCCCTCCTACGCAATAATTAGCTTGAATTGTGAGAGCTAGTTAATTATGCGCTGCTGATTTTCTAATTATTAAAAGGTGTTGGACCAGACTGATCGAAATTTAGCATAAATTGTACACAGTCAATTACCGGATATTGAAGACATGTGATGGATATAGCAATAGTAGTGTTACCCCAAGGCAAAGGCAAAGTGCTAGCTGCTGCATGTTAACAATATTGAAAGGGCATGTATTTAAATTTATTTGTTTGTTTTCCCTATTCAAACGGCTGCCTTAATCATATACATGCTACTTGCAACAACATTCATTAGTGCACAAGCACAATATATAGGATGACTAGCTACTATATATATATATATATATATATATATATATATATATATATATATATATATATATATTTCAAATGGTGTTGTGTCCAAATCATTATAAAAACTAGTATATATAAAAATATTGAAAAAGAGAAACGGTTTAATTTCCTATCCATTATCTTATAGTCTAAAAAACCATTTGCGTCAAATAATCTTACCTAATATATATATATATATATTATAAAAGTGTAACATTTTAAACATAATTTTCAATGAAAAAGTATTAATTAATTAATTTCTTAATCATTACTCTATGAATAATAATTAATAAAATCGAAAGGAAAACTAGGCATGCAGTTAATTCTGATACGGAATCAATGTCAATATTCTAGCTTTTCAATAATTCCATCCTCACTTCTGATCGTGACAGCTCGCCAAAGAGTTAATACTGATGGTGTATAGACAAATTAGACATAGGTTATCTTTCAATAAAACAAATTTGAGGCTATATATATGAAAATATTAATCTGCTCTATTCGATTTCTATTATAAATTTATTCTGTGACCGTGATACTATTTTTTTCATCGATGGGGTTGGTACTCCATGCAAATTGTTTAATTATTTTCTAATTGTACATATCCAAATTGAAAGAAAATTATAGTGTGTGTGTGTGTATTATTAATTTAATATACACGAAAGATGGATGGAGCATTTTCTGCTAATCATTCATAATACATTGGCAATAATGCAGATGTTGGAGCTATTAGAACGTAACGTAGAGTTATATAGCAATAGCATGCAGCAGCAACTTTTAGCACAACAAATTTGATTGCAGCTGGCGGTACTGATGCATAACTGCCTCAGAATTCAGATAATTAATGTGGTAGCTACCCAAAATACTGCCGAGCTAGGAGTGGTACGATTTGTGTTAGAATATGGTACCCACTTTCATCAAAACGTCCCTGTTTCCCTCCCACCACTACCTTGTTTAAAAAATGCATGTCACGTTGTCAATTAAATTCCATCCCATGCATTTCAAATTTCATAACTTGTGATTAGCTTATGTGTCGCGAATGAGAAATTATTATGCATGTTATTTGACACTGCTATGATTTCCTTTCCTTTCTACCAAGAGCTAATCGAGTGTTATTATTTTTTTTTTTATAAATTAAAATATGTAAGAACATACTACTGTTACATAAAGATTGATTAGAATTATAAACACATATGGTGGTGGTCTAAACTACCTAACTGTTTCTTATTGTGAACATTGTTTCTTGTGGTCTGTTTGGTAAAATTACTGTAGCACAGAAATAAGAGGATTTTTTTTTTTTAAGAAATTTAGTAGATTCTATTCCTCTAGCATACTACTTTAATTTAAATATTTATTCTTCATGTCATTCCATTCTACTCAACCAAAATGACCCTTACCTTTGTGTCACCCAGTAATTTTCCAGAATAAAACATTACTAAAAAATGTCATTTATTAATGGATGAAAGAATGTTAAGCATTATTTATAATTCTGAAAGAACAAAATATTCCTTTTGCATCGGAAATGGAATTGGATTAGTGGAGAAACTGGGACCAAGGACTACAATGGGAAGTGGGCATCAACTAGTTTGATATCAACCAACTATTTTGAATAAATCAAGAATTAAAAATATAATTTATATTAAAAAAATTATACATGACTACTTCGTTAGACTGTTGATGACATAGTAAGTCATTGCCGGCATAACAATTAACAATTAAACCATAAGTTAACATAGAAAACTAAAACTTTTTTAAAAATAGAGAAAAAATATAAGAACCAAAAACACTAAAAAATATGTTTAGGGACTAAAAAAAAACTCTAACACCAAAATTTAAGAATGAAAGAGTGCTAGTTTAAGAGGAGTAATAAATATTTCCTCCAGTTTGGTTTAAAAGCAAAGAAAATTAGTTAATTTTATTAAATTGTGTTATTTTTAATTAATTTTTTCCTAAATTATTATTTATTGGAATTTGATATGAAATATAAAAAAATTGCCTTATTAGATGAAGAGAATGTTAAAAATAATTTCATTAAATAAGACATAAGTAATTAAGATTTATTAATATTTAATAAAAAATAAAAAATAATTGTTACTTATATTTAAAATGGGAGAAGGTAAAACATTTTCATTCGAAATCACAGTGAGTTTATTGGAAATGTGATAAGAACACAAAAGAACCTATCGTTGTCTCGCTGGTATAGAAAGTAAAACTAGGTGAATGCGAAATATGAGGAAAACTTCTCACTAAATGTTTTGTATATGATCGTTTAGTGTCAAATATAGTAAATAATTATATTTTTACCGAGTGTCGTCGTTAACTACTGGAGGATTCAAACATCTCAGAAATCCAACAAATATGCGATCGAGGATATGCAATTTGTTCGAAAACGTAATGAGGAATTAGGAAAATAGTTACACGTTATAATAATAGTAATTAAAGAATAAATAAATAAAAAATATTGATAATCACAGTTGATGTTTTAAAGTTACAGTGGAAATGTGTTAATTATATTTTTTTAATAAAAACTTTTTACTTTTGGTTTTGGACCAATGCCACGGTCCAGTAAGTGATCACTAGATTGGGGCACAAAGTAATAGCCAGCTTCTTCGATGATTTAAACCCCTCCACTCCTTGCTAACAGTCCAACGAGCAAGAATGATTGAAGACGTTATAATTTTATTTATAACACCATTTCTGCCAAATAATACGATGTTTGAACTATATATATCTTGGATTCTGCTTAATTTGAGTCTCATTTCATTATAATAATATGCCGTTTTATTTAGGATGATCAAGTGGTGAAGTTTTATTTCTTTTCCAACAAATTAAGCTGTTAATTTATTAATGAGAGAGATTGGAATTCCCTTCTCCCATTTTCCTTCAACCACCAAATCAACCTTATAATTCCAATAAAGCGTGAAGTTTTCATCATACCGAGAAGAGAAGGTCTACCAAACAGAGGCGATGAAAAGTTCAATGGCAGTTAGTGTTAGTTTATAATACCCTACAATTATTGTTAACAGCCAAAACTAACGGATGTTATCAAAGTATGTGATGTTTCACTAGTTGATGATTAGCACACCACGGGCCATGAGGGCTCGTGTTTTTGGTACTTTGCTACTCTAGATCCACGTTAGGTAACCGACTCTTCATTTGGTCCATGTGGTGTAGACCCTAACTCTACAACTCATGTCTCCATGTTTCAACCTTTCAGTTATAACGTTGCCGTGGAAAGATCTACGTTCTTTAGGTCGTGGGTTACATCCCTCTGGGAAAAAAAGAACAAAGGTCATAGAATATCATAAATTAGATCAAAACAAGTAGTTTATTTTTCCTCATTGCGTGTCCATGCACTTGTTCAGCTTTGATTTTCGGACTTAATTTTATACATATCAAATTAAGGGAAGTGTTCCCGTATATGTCCTTGGTTCATGTTGTTAACAAACAACAATGGAGTTGTCGCTCCCAAGTCCCAACCCGTGTCCCTTTCAGTGTTCAAATGAAACCTAGACATAACATTTCATGACAAAACACGGCAATATTTTTCGTAAAACTGATTTGAAGTGATTTCCAATAAAGTTTAGGTACTGTTCAGGCTAGGGGAGATGTGATTAAGTATGACGCTTATTTATGAAGAGCATTGATCAATACATAGAGTAATGGGTAATAAATTCAAGGGTAGTCATATTCATACGACCCAAATTTGGGGTGTATGGGTGGAAAGAACAGAGAGAAAGAGATAGGAAAAAGAAAAAAGAGAGAGAGAAAGCTACAGATTTGATAAATGATATAATGAGAAGAGAAGAGAGATAAAAGAGAAAATGAAGAAAACATGATATTGTGAGCAAATTGGATCCTCTCCTGTGGCAACTAAGAATCTAAGATGTGGCTCAACTAAGATGGTCCAAGTACAACAAAGAGACGAAAGAGTAGGAGATTTAGAGTTTATAGGGTACGCCTTGACTAAATTACAGCAACCAACAAGTGTCTTGAGATGCCTACAAAATCTGCAAGATATTGAAGGGTAAGATATCATAGAAAGGTAGCAGCCAAAGGATGACATATCACAACCAGTCTTTATTGTTGAGGACAAAACATGAGTTGATGGTGTTGCAGTGTGGTTTCATTTGGCATGAGACATACACGTGATCTAAACATCTTTTCTTTCTTCACTAAGGAAGAGAATATGCATTAGTCAAAAAAAAAAAAAAAAAAAACGAAAAAGAGGAAGAGGAAGAGAATAGGTCTCTTTTCACTATTTTGATAGCATGAGGGAGAAGGAGTACGAAGAATCAGAGAGAGGGAGAGAGACAGAGAGACTGAGGCTAGTCCAACATAAGCACTAGAACCGTGGGCACGTTGGTTTAAACATGTTTCCTCATCTCCTTGATCAATAATTCCATACACTTTCTCTTTCTCTCTCCCCCCATCACTTCCTTCTGACATACACTTCCATGCTCTTCTATATAATGTTTTAAGTAATCAACAACTTGCCCGAAAACCTTATTTTCATTTTTAAGATTCATTACATGATGAGTTCTTCAATCTTCCTTCTATGCTGTCTTCTCATATTCTCTTTATATTCCCTCTCCCAACACACGGGCTACTCTCTAGATGCTACTCCAATACGGAAGTTGAGCATGCCGGCCCCTGTCCACGATCACAAAACCCAGGTACGTTAATCCCCCAATCGAATCTAGAGGACATTAAATAGGATGCCACACACTCCTAGAAGGCATAAACCAAACTTCCATCTACAAGCCTTTTGCCTTTTCCCCTGTACTATTACTACTACTCATAAATATGCCCCATGCATTTGTTTTCTCATTGTTTCCACTGATTCATGGCACATGGCAGTATAAAATGCAGGGAGCAGACAAGGCAATGGAAAGTACCCCAACAAACGAAGATTCCATGACACCAGATTATACCAGCAACAGTTACAGTCCCCATGATCTTGTCTTTCATATAGATTACCATGGAGTAACAACTCATCCAACTCCTAAAAATCCCAAACCATAGGCTGCAACTTTAGTTTTGCATCGCGAGTGATTTATCCAGATATGTATTCTTGTTTTTATCAATATATAAATGAAATGCGTTGTGTGGGAGAGAGAAAAAGGTATTGTTTATATGATTGAGCTGATTACATGAACTATCATTGCTTATGTAGTTTGCTCAATACTACTAACTTGTAAGCCATAGCTTACAGAAACATACTAAACCTGATGAGATAGCTACTAAGACCTTGTTGCATATTGATGTCAACAGTTCCGCTAGGTGAAAATGATCTCATATATTCCAAGATGAAGCAATAAAAAATAAAGAAAAATATAAACAGTAGCATTATAATTTATCATGAAGTGAAATCATTCCATTAATATATTGCTTTCTAGTATTTCTATACTTCTGAAGCAGCATCCTGTGACTAGTTACAACTTCTTCAAATACCACCTCACTACAAAACCTTGACTTCACATAAAAAAAATCTGCTTCTAATTTATCCTTGTGTTGGACACACAAAGAAAGTAGATCTTCAATCATGAAAGGTTTATTGGTGTTGTATTCACTGCTGGTTTCTTTTTCCATGCAAAGAACATAAAGCCATCGGATTTGCTGGAATGGATCTTCATTTTTCTGAATTGCAACCTCTATGCTACTCAGCACTTCCAAGAATCTAGATTCAGTACGAATTTTGTCAATTAAGTAGAAAAAAAGTGTTTCTCTGGCCCTGAAAAAGACCGTTATAAACAACTGGCGGCAAGGAAACTGCAGCAGTCAAGCATGCTTTCCTAAAGCTAGAATAAAAAATGCTAATGATCCCAATGGCAACATGTAACAGACTCACAGACACAAGATGAAGTTTTTGAGACAAAATATTCGAGTCATCATAACACGGTCTTTTCTGGTTTTCACTCCAGCAGTGAAGTGCAAAATGAGATACTCCTCCCCACCTGTGTTTAATGACACACACACATAATGAGCAAAACTCAGATACTTAGACCATCAGAGATAACAACCTCTTAATCATGGCTAAAATATTTTGAACTCCTAAGTAAAAAGTACAATCTTGCATTTATAGTAATGCAGTTGCACCATTAACGGAGTGGATGATGCCATGGACGAAGAACTTCAACATTTTAAAAATAACTGCATAGTGCTGGTGCAGTTCTCATTCAATGCTTCATATTTATCAAACAGAGTTTCTTGTTACTTTTTTTAATCATACAATTGAATGTTATGATAAGGGTTTTGATCACTCTGCAGAGAACTGCAGAGGATTGTCATCCACAGCGCTATAGAGCTTGTAATCTTTTTAATCACCTCACTCATTTGGAAGTAAAAATATCAATATGGGGCCCAAATATAACTTACAATCTATCAATCACACATAATCAAAGGAAAAGGGCATTTGAAATCAAAAAAATAAATCATGAATTAATAGGAAAACTAATGATTAAGCAATCTTCCAAAAGAAAAGAAATCCCATTATAACATATCTCTATAGTAAATCCTAGCTTCAATCTCCATGTGGGATTGAGGACAGACCAACAAGATGAAAGGTTGATAATTTTATACTCATCCTTATCAATAGGGTAATAATTGACATAGGCATCATTATTACTTAAAATACTAGAAAAATGCTCCATGAACCAGCTTTCCAAAGACGTGTATAAAAGCCTGCTCTTATGTCCTACAGACTTGTCTAATTTTAATAATTGATTTTAGTGTGGGTCGTTCCACATGCATTGCTTCAGTATTCTGCTTCAAAAACCACATCTACCAAATATTTTTTAATCGGTCAATATAGAGCAATATACACATTCAACTTGAAGGAACGAAAATGACTAATAAAGAAAATGAAAAAATGTATTCATAATTCTTCTCTGAACCATTAACATAGACATCAATGAAAAACATGAGAATTAATTGCTAAGGAACAAGAGGTGTTGTATGATGTTGGCGCAAGCAATATTTTGTGATGTTACAACAGACCAAACTCCGCCAGTCGTAGTGGTTCAATCAATATTCAATAGGTTGTCCTGTACTCCCATGGCTATTTGATAACCAACCAAACAAACTTACGGTCAGGAGCAAAACAGCAATACTCATTTAGGAATGCAAATAGTATATATATATATATTTAATATTTATAACCTTTTATTGCAGATTTAATTAAAACTAGAAAAAATAATTCATTTATGATTTATAGAGGAGCAGCTGGCCCCTCCCCATGAATGTAGGCCCATCTTTATCGCCATTGTTCACGAACTGAAGGGCCTACTAGTGCCATATAGTCAAAAGATGGACCAGATTTGATAGGATGGGAATGAGAACATCGAGAATAAACCGCTAGCATAACGGTTTATAAATTCAGAATTTTGAAAACAAGCAGGTTTGCCAACGATAGTGGACCAGGACTGTTAGCAGTGTAGTATAATGTAGATAATACTTTTCTTTTTCAGAACTAACTTCTAATTTCCAATTGAGAAATAGCAAAAAGAAATCAACAGTGATATCATCAATTATTTGTGAAATCATATGTAGTATCATATAATTTGGTCACACAATGCATTAAGAATATTAATTAACTGCATTCGTATATGCACACAGAACAGACACATTCTATTTGACAGTATACAGATGAGCCATTTTCCCGCTAGCATCAAGCCTGCTACTACCCTAAAATGGCAATAAATAGGATTTTGAAACATCATAATACATTGAACATTCGAACTAAGCTCAAATGTAGCAACAACACATTAATAGTAAAAGAAAAATAACATTGAAATGGCCAGAAAAAAAGAGAAAAGACAAAATCACTCCGTGTAGGGGAAACTCCAAAGATATAGCAATAACTTTGGAAGGATTACCTCCATGTTTTCCACATCCTATTTTTGGTGTGATTCTTTTTCATGATTTTGAGGACAAGTCCTGACACAGCAGTAAAGTTGTGTTTTGGTAACTAGTTGGTAATGTGTTTGAATCTAGAAACTGCCTCTTTGCATATGTAAGGATAAGACTGTGTATAAAATATCCCTCTCTCTTACTTTCGCATAACAGGAGCCTCTCGACAATGGAATACATAGTTTAATTTTCTTTTCTTTTTCTTTTTCATGATTTTCTATTTTTGAGGAGGTATTTTGAAAAAAGAAATTCAAGCAATCCATGAGATTCATAATCCTCTGCAACAGCATCCTAATTCTTACTGTCAGCCACTGACCACGTGTTTGTTTGCCATTCACAGCCAATGGAAGATACACATTGGTTACTACTTAATCCAACCAGCAATTCCGGGCATAGGCCTCCTTCCTCTCGGGAATGTACACAATTGCTTGAATACCTAGATGGAGGCCACCTAATTTATTAACAGAAGGGCCCACAAATATCTTCAGCAGCAGATGTTTTTGCCAATCCATTCTCTTGGGTTTTATCCATTATTCCTTATTATGAAGGAATTCTTACATCATGGAAATTTTAGACTTTGCTTAAATTGTTGAGTTATTTTCCTTTTCTTTTAACTTTACACAGTCCTTACATTTGAATGACTAGGCAAGTCTATCATACAATAAAATGGAAGGGTGAAGTATACCCAATCAAAGTTCTATAAAGCTTGATTTTGCATACTTGCACCCAACGTCCTGAGAGAGGCTGAGATTTAACCAATACATAAATATAACTGTTGGCGTACCTATAGGCTATCGCTCACTTGTTATTGTAAATATAAGCTTTAAAGTTACGTTCTAGTTATAAATAATGCACATGACATCATGCAATTATGGCACAGTTGCAGAAAGTCATTGATTGATTTATAAAACATGTAAAATAAATCTCTTCACTTTTTCTTTTTTAACTCAATTGTGTTTCTTCCTACCATGAATGCATTCCTGTAATAGAATAAGAGAGAAAGGGGCAGGTTCAGATTAGACCTTATCACTTAACATTTGACCATCATTTAGTCAAATATTGCCAATTTCAATATATGCAGAAATTGGATTTGTTGTTGTTTGTTTGTTTGTTCACTATATGCAGAAAAGAAGAATTAATAGAATTTACGACCACAATCTCAAATTATAGAACAAAAAAGGAGAAAATAAAATAAAATAAAGGGCCATAATAAAATTAATAAAATTGTAACTGTAAAAGAACAAAGGGAACCTTTACAGCCAAAGCATATTGTACTTGAACCGATAAAATAATATTTGAAGTTAACCTTTACTTACTCGAAAGGAGGTTCAACCTCAATACTAACTACTAAGGGTAAGGTGCAATGAGAACCCAGCAGAGCTTGTATAAGCTTCATGAGGAAAACCTCTGGGAATATATAATACATCACCTTCCCTGAGAAAGAACTCTATTCTACCAGCTTTTGTACAGTTAATATCAGAACCAAGTAAATTATCATATAAGCGAGGTAACAGCTGACTGGGTGGAGAAAATGTAGTCCTCTGCTTTGAACCGAAAATTCAAAATTTATTTTTAATAATAATATTTCAAAAGTAAAATATTAAAATTATAAAACTTCTAAAAGTTAATTCCACACTCATACAACAATAATCCAATAACTGAGTTATATGCCAAAAAAATCAGATTACACACATTGTTCTCATTGCAGAGACAGAGAACATCATTGATTTATTCTTCCATGAGAATGAGGCACCTTATGCCCTCCCCTTTCAGCATTAATTCAAATGCTTTGCCAATCTCTGACCTGAGTGAGTGATAAATTTGTCTAGTTCAAGTTCCTACAATTTAACACGTAGTGTAACTTGATGTACTAAAAATTAAGCAAGATATTAGAACTACTGTGTTTGGTTTAGTGGTAAAAAATTATGGTAAAATCACCATAAGATATTTGTTGTTTCAAAAACTCATGATGAGTTCAACTCACCTTATTACCACACATGCACTAAGTATTTAACCAATCATGCTTCTATTTGGCACAATTCCAATGCAATCATAGATTTTTAACCAATATGAATATGTTGTTACCGTTGTTGTTCTAGCAGATGCAGCAGCCTTGGATGTTAATAGTACAATATGATTATGCATAGTTATGAGTAATACTCCAACGGTTGCATCAGAAGTTATACCAACTGGTGGTGCATTACTCGTAACTAGGCATAATGATGTTGTAGTTGAGATTGTTGCTTCAACTTCAAATCCTTCAAAACAATATATATGTATGTGCAGGTCGAATTAGAAGATTCTTGAGTTCTCTTCTGGGGCAAATTGCAGAGCTAAAATCTTCACGTTTGATTTAAGTATCTAGTTACAAACTACTTTAACAACGAATAATAATATATAAAACGAAAAGGAATTTTAACCAAAAATAATAAAATAAAATAAAAATGTTAAAGATCTCACTTTGCTCAGTCTGCCCGAAAAAGCACAAAGCGGATTCTACAAGCTGTGTGTTGGATTTGGTGTACTAAGTTAGAGAAGATTGCTGACTACTAAACATGTTCAAACTCTAATTTTCGAAGCCGTTGTTTAATGTATCGGTTAAAAAATTATCTCGGACCAAAATCATGGACTCATAGGTATGAAATCTAAAATAAATCATATCAAGACTCAACTAAATCATGATTTTGCCAAATCGTGTTATTTATAAATGAAGCTTGAGTTTAGTTGTTATGTCTTCGGACACGATTGATACTGGTACACAGAAGTGGTGTTTACATATAAAGATTCTAACCCTGAAATTAGTGGAAATTCTAATAAAGCAACAATATAATAAGAATAAGAAGAAGAAGATGGTAATATTTAACCGTAAGAATAATTGTTTTTCTAATACTCGTAGTCCTCTTAACTATATAGTTTTTGTTTGATTTACGGTTAAAAGATTCCAAACGATCGTTAAATTAAAAATTACGAATTTTTATTTTTCACAAAATATACATGAAAATGTGTGTTAGCTCAACTTAACATTAAACTAAATACACCAGTAATAAACTTATTCACCATATAAAATGTTAACTTTATGATAAAAAAATACTATAAATTTAGTTTACAAATTACAACCATTGACGATATGCACATGCTATGATAAAGAATCATTCACGAGTACCACCTTGTGCAGATGTACTTGTGTTATCTTTAAATAGTACCGCAGTCCGCAGCGAAGACATTCCTCCACCACTTGGCACTTACTTTCAAGCCATCAGTCTATCATACTTCTTTGACCATTCGACCTTGGCACCTTGCGCAGTTCTTTTTTGTTTTTTCTTTACAATAATGAAATTTGAAGCTTCGTAAAAACAGATAAATCTCAACTTAATAGGAACAGGTATCATACATATTCTATTCTATTAATGTATTAATATCGTATCACAGTAGTACTCGTCATCATTAGTCATTACTTTTCAAGCTATCAAAGGATCTTTGACGTCATTCACCTTTAATTTATCGAAGGTATCAAACCGAAGTAAGAGTTTTGGAATCAATACCACATTCCTTAGCTTTCCGCAATTCTAAACATGTTTTTCTCATTTACTTGTCTAGCATACTACATACTACATACTGCATACCGATTACCATAAATATCGATCCGGATCGTCAACAATATCAAAATAAAATGTACGATTAAAATTAAAACGATAATTTTAAATTTTGATTTATCATATAATAAAATAAAAAGTAAATTACATTCATATCCCTTGTGTTTTTTTCAAATTTTACCTAATACTCCTTCCATTTTGCACCTTACAAAAAACTCCTTAAATGTTTAACTCACATTACACTCAGACTCCCTCCCTTCTAAACACCGTTTAATAATTTGACAGAAATTAAGCACATGTTGGTCACATGACTTTTAATAAAATTTTATGTCTAAAATACCCTCATCTTCTTCCTCTCAACAAGATATTTTAAAACTCTCGCTTCTTTTTATTTTTTATGTAATTGGACGTGAACATACCTTGTTGGTATGCAGTGTTAACACCCTTCCTTCTTCTTCTTCATGTTCTTCAATTTTTTAGTTCAATTTTTTTCTCTGATTGAATATGTTTATTCGCTTCAAATTTTAGTGTTTTGTTTCTGCATTTGTGTTTTTAACTCCTTTCTTTAAAATATTTCTTTATGACAAGGTGTTTGATATAATATATCGGTCAAGAGTTACAAATACATCATAACACATTATAATGTTAAACTAAAAAGATTGAGTAATTCAACAATTTTAAAATCTTTAATTAATTATTTCTCATTACAGTTATTGTATATACCCAAAAAACAAAAAATAAAGGTTAGAGTCAACACTAAGGTAAAACCAGATATGATATGATCAAAAGAAAAAAAAAAAAAAAGAAGACATATAGGCCTAAAATCAACAATAATAAACAAATGATTTTCAGTTTATCCATTGTGTTTCATGTGATCTCAAATATCAACACTATTTTAATCAACAATAATAAACAAATGATTTTAAATATCATAAGTGGTCTCAAATTGATCCCTCAATGAAACCTTTTTCAGAAATAGACAACAATAAACAATGAAAATTAAACAAATATTCTTAAAAAGTAACCTATATACAAGGTTTAGTGGTCACTTACAAGTCTGTCTGAAAGAGGAACAATGGAGAACTTACGAATTGGAAGAGGAACAGTAGATAACTCACGAATTGGAAGGGGAACAATGGAAAACTTGCGAAGGGGGAGGAGAAAAAGAACGTGAACGTCGTTGAGAGGAAAAGGAACTCACCCTCCGTGGACTCAGAAGAAGAACTTGTCAACAAGAGGAAGATGAATAATACTCGCATGTGAAGAGAAATGAAATGTGAATCCAAAATTCTGAAACTAATTGAGAATGGATAATTTTGATTTTATAATTAAAATATAAGGACAATTTCGTCTGTTCACATATTTCAATTGACATTAGTTAACGGTGTTAATAGAGGGGGGTAAAAGTAATGTGAAAAAAGGAAGGGATATTAGATGAAATATAAGCGAGACACAGGAGGTGTAGGTATAATTTACTCTAAAATAAATTGAATGAATTGGATTGCTGTTCCACTAAAAACCGCTGATCGAGGATCAAAATCTCATATATATGTATCATCCACAAAGGCAAGTGTGTCATTTGTGGTTTAATTATAAGTGAATTAATGACAATATGTTTTATTACTCGTATTATTATCACAAAACTTCCTTTGAATTGAATATTTGAATTTGATACACTATATAAGACAGAAATTCTCTCTAACCAGTCTTCAGAAAGAATCTGAAGATTCCATACAATGGCTGTTGCTATCTGCAGTCATACTGTTCTATACATTCAACATATAAATTAAATAAAATCCGTTCCCAAAAAGTGGCTGAATGCAAATAGCCTTTGTTTAACCTGAAGTGAACAACTGTTGTTTCAGCCGTGACACCAAGGTTTTTGGAGTTATTCCAACCGCAATCGTAGCCACATAAGTCTCACTTGTTCAGAATTTCCCGACAACATCAAAGATTTCAACGAAACCACAACCATGACCATAATTTAAAACGTTGCATATGTGCTTAGTAGACAGGAGGCATACACAGGTTCCAATCACACCATTCTATATCAAAGGGAATTCAGACCTAATTTCAAACTTTTCATGCTCCTACAAGTGAGAGATAATTAGAAATAATTTTGATACCTGTTGTCCACAGAATGCAGAAACAAGAGGGAATAGAAAAAGGAAAGGGAGGAGGAGAGGGTAGTATGCAATCCGCAATCCGCACATGTGGCAAGTATAGACTATATAGCAATGTGAAAAGGCTAAAATTCAAGAACCTGCCTCCGACTATATGAGTCATGTGCACCCCTTTGAGCTTTTAAACCTACTGATACAACTTTCTTAACTCACCAAAATGTGCAAACATCATTAATCCTCATAAGGGGATCTGATAAAGTAAATTCAACTAATGAAAACACAGAGAAAAGATTTCAGAGCAAGAAGATTGATTCTATAGAAGAAAAGAAAACAAAATCTTAGCCGTAATAAATATACTATACTAGTTTAGAGCAATGCAAGCAATATCAAATATACATTAGTTGTAACTTGTGAGGCAGAATAAAAAGAGAGAAGATGTTCTATACATAAATAAAGGTGGTAGTTGAGCATAGGCTATACGGGAGGTATGTTAGAGAAAGAGAAGTCTTTGTATCCCTTGTAAGCACAATAAGCAAAGCGCGTATAGTAGAAACCCGGAATGAACAAGAGTGTTCCCAGCATCGCAAAGAACAGACCTATCCATCATTAAAATAATAATTATAAAATGTAGCAGTAATTCTGAAAAGGGATGTTAATAATGTTGTTACCGTGAGTGGTGTCGCCGCCGACGTGATTGTAGGCCATGAGGGAGCCGATGATGATGGCTAGGGTTCCGAAGACGAGAAGGGAAACGGCGAGGGCGATCTCCTTGATGGGTGCCTTGTTGCGCACCGTGTACGGTGCATCCATCATTATGTCCTCATCTGAAATCGAAAACGCGTGATCCACGTACATTCTCTCTCTCTCTCTCTCTCTCTCTTTCTCTCTCTCTCTCTCTCTCTCTGTTTTCTTCAATTGATTGATTGATTATTCAGATTTAGCTAAGGTTTTCGGCAATTGATGACATAAACGAGAACGAGCTGCGTGTGTAGATTGAATTCTGCTTTGCTTCATATTAAAGTTGCACCTCTCTCTGTGCACACTTGTCGATATTGTGGTGTGGTAAAGGTCCAAGATATTTATTAGGCACGATCATAAGCACATTATGTTTATCGGATCATAAATAGTGAAATTTATTTCCAAAAAATTATCATAAATTGTTTTTTAAAGATAAAAACAAATACTAATATTTCTTATATATTATATTAATCGAAAATAGTTATATAATGTATTTTATAATTATATAATACATCTTATAATAGTTGAATTATGAAAATTAGTCCGATCAAAATAATGAGTTAATGAATTAGAGATGAAACTGATAAGTCACTTATAAATTTAGTTGATCCAATATATATATATAATATAACTAATAAAATGTGATTAATTTATATTTTTATACTCTAAAATTAAATTTATAGTCATAATAAAATTACAAATATTATATAATTATTTATTATTAATAATTATTTTATTGGATATTATTCTTAAATTACTTAAAAAAAACTCTTATTTTTCAATACTAAATACAAAAGTCAAATGACCATAGATAAGTTTAACAAAGATGTATTAACAATTTAACATGTTATAGAAACTAAACCAACTCAATTTAGATTATCATATTTGATGAAATCTGATAGGATCAAACATAGTTATTTGCATTTTCAGTCTTAAAACTTAATCGGATAGCCTTCAATATCGTGTGGTTTTCATAACTTGGTATAATAGACTTGTTGTAAATGTTTTAAAAAATAAGAAAAATATATGCAATATCAAAACACCTCAATGAGTACCAACGTAATTTACTCAAAATATCATTAAGATAAAATATTTCAATGTAAATAAACACTAATATTTTAATGTAAATTAAGAGTCTCTTTGGAGTGGTCGTAAGTTTTTTATTTTTAAATACAATTTTAAAAACAAAACATGTTTGATAAAGCTTGAGCTAAAATGATTTTAAATTATTTTTAAAACACTTTTACACTCATTTTTAAAATTTAGAGAAAAGAGTTTGTGAATTTGATTTTTAATTTTTTTAAAAAAATACACATTTTCAATATTTGACAATAACATTTTTTGCTACCATTATCACCACCACCAATACCACATTCGTCATCACCACCATTACACCATTGTCAATACCATTATCGTTGTCATCATTACGACCACCGACATGACTACCACCACCACCATCATCATTGACACTAACATCATCACTAACGTTGTTACCACCACCACCAACACTACTACGACCATTGTTACCAAGGTCTTTGCAATCATCAAACTGTCATTGTCACCATTGTCGCCATGGACATCATCATCACCACCGACAACAATAGCCCCTCCATCGCCATCACCACAACCACCACCAATGTCATTGCAACCACTATCCTCGCACCGCCACCACCAACACCACTACCACCGACATTACTATCACTACCACCATTGGCTACCGCAGCCATTATCGCCACTACCACCACAATCACAACTGGTATTTTTACTACCGCTGTTGTTACGGGCATCACCATTGTCATCATCATCACACAAAAATATTCTTAAACTAATTTTAATACGATATGAAACTTTCAAAATGAGTTTATTTGAAATTAACCATATTTAAAAAATTGGTTTAAAACTTTTGAAACTAAAACTAAAAACTGGTTGTTATTTTTAAAACTTTTGAAACTCAAAACTAAAAATCACCCCTTACATATTCTAAAACTTTCTGGTTATATTTTAATTAAGAGGAATGCTAGCGACATTCCTTCTTACACTCTAAAAGACTCTCTATGATTGGTTAAATTTTTTTGAAATTATCAATTTTGATGAGTTTTGATTCTCATTTCATATAAATAAGGAGAGAGAATCATTAAATAAAAAGAAAAATCTACCAATAATTGAAATTTTCAATAAATTCTAACCAATTCATATAAAGAGCAATGTTAGAGAAAATGTCACTAACATTTCTCTTTAATTAATAATATCCAATGTTTTAGAGTATGTTCAAAACTCAGGTGAAAAATAATTTGAGACAAAAGTATCTTTGTGAAATGATAAAAACCTTTATTTTTATTTGTTGAATTCGCATTGTACTTAAAAATCGGTTAGAGCCACTAATTGGATTGGTCATATCATCAATGTATGAGACTCGGGTAACATGTCCGGTTTTATGGTTTAACTAGTAAGTAGATGGGTTATTGGATCCGGTCTGGTTCAATCACTTTTGATTTTTTGCATTTTTTTTTGTAAATAATCATTTTCATCCCTGGATATGTATAGTGCTGATAAATTCGTCCTCGAAAGATAAAAATTCAAATTTTTATCCCTGAAAGTGAAAAAAAATGTAGCAAATTCATCCCTCTGTTAACTTTCGTATGTTGCCGTTAATTGAAAGAGCCTATATGGCACATTCATAGACGAATTTATCAGCTCTCTATCCAAAATATAATTTAATCTTCATATTTTTTCTTATTTAATCATTGCAAGCATAAAATTATGATAAACATTTAAAAAATAGGAAAACAAACATAGATGTAAAAATTAACTTAATGATTGTGCATTTTTGTTTGAGTCTCATATTTTGGATAATTGTTATATTATAAATTTCAAAGCAAAAATATGATATAGTATCGTACCTAGCTAAAATATGAAATTTAAAAAATTAAAATACACAATCATTAAATTAATTAATCCTAAAAAAATAAGACCTAACTTAATTTTGTTATTACTTAATATGTATAGCATTTACAAATTCGTCTCTAAATATATCACTATTCTCTTTCAATTAACATTAATGGACAAAAGTTAAATAGAATGATAAATTTGTCACATTTTTTGCATGATAAAAATTTAAATTTTCATATTTTGAGAATGCGAATTTGTATATGATCTACACATTAAAGAACCAAAATAATTATTTATATTTTTTTTAATGTTTGTTATTGAAAGTTGAAAAATATACAAAAAAAAAATGAAAAGAAATTCAGGCTCATGCACGAAATCACGAGATCTCAAAGTCTGAAATAGAGAAACCAGATTAAGAGTCCCTACTCACTGCCGCTGCCGACGAAGCTCGGTCGTCTCCCGCCACAGTCGCACAAGGAAGCACCCCGCCGCTGCTTGTCGCACTAGCCACAAGGCCGCCGTCGTTCAGGTGGTTATTGGTTCTGGTTCCATCTGTTAGAGCATTACCAGTTTTATTGCTTCAGGCCCGACTCAGAAGGTACTCATTTTACTTCTAATAATGGATGTTCCTAAAGTTTACATTCGGTTTGTTTCAAAATTATGAAAAAAAGGTCTTTTTTCTTTTGATCCTGCACACGACATTCAGCCATCATAACAAGGAAAACATCACTCTTCCAGCAAAGTATTTTTTTTGAACGAATTTGCAGCTCTATACTCATTATTAATGCAATTTACCAAATAATATTTGTATTTTTTTTACTGTTGCGAAATTATGTTTATCATTGAAACTTGTCTTATTTTTTAGAATTTATGGATGTCAAATTAAACTTGTTGAAATAGTTTCGTTGATATTTAGGGTGTTTGATTTTTGTTTATAATTTGGGTAGCTTGACCAGATAAGCTTTACTAATATATATATATTTATTTTTTTTCCGTTTGATACTTAATTACCTCTGGTTCTTTTCCTGGTGATGTTTGGTTTATGGATAATTTGTATAATTAATGAACATTGTAGGTATGGGAATCAGTAAAACAGAAGTAAACTTAAAGAGGTTGCTTGCAGCTGCTCCTCAGCAGCAAAACCAGGCAAAACTTGTGCATGTAAGTCTGAAGATAAGTTTTGACTTTTTATTTTGGAGTTAATAGGGTTATGTCTATAATCTTCTTATTTTAGAGTTAATTTAGTCATTTGTTAACTGAAAAACAAAAACCTAATCATTTGTTGATTTTGGAATTTTGCAGTATGTTGCTACTTTGCGTGAACAATTGGAACAATTGGCTGAGGAAAGGACACCGGAAGGCTTACCAAGGTATTGTGTGTCTCTTTATTTACCATCTGATACACATAGGTGTCATGGAATTACAAGTGAAACTACATATAACTTCAGTGTTTATAAATCACAACACAATCATCAGTTAATTTTAATTCTTGGAAATCTTCCCATAATTTTAATATATACATTAAGTGGCAGGGGTGGATCATCATAGGTGGCTGCCCCAAAAGTTTAAAAGTTCCATAGATAGAAATATGTAAAAGAAAAAACTAGATATGCTTTACCCTAAACATGATCAAAACATCATATGGCCATTCCATTTTTTTTTAATCAAGATCAGCAACTATTAAGTGGGTGGGATTTTCTTTATGAATGGGGCATTGTTTTGGGCTTGAACAGTTGAATGTTAGAAATTAATACTTATTGAAATTTAGGAATCAAATGGAAAGAAAAAAGGGAGAAGAGTGATGTCATAATATAAAATAATAATCTAATGCTTTTATTTTTGGTAATATTCTAGGTCAAGAACTAGTATAGAACATTAGTATAATATCAGGCCAAAAACATACATAACATAATAGGAGTGCTACCACCGTAATTATCCTTATATTCAAACAATACAAATAGGTCCAGCAGACTATGGAATATAAGAATGGACTTATGTTATTATTCACCCTGAGTTCTCTTGAAAATATTACTCACATTGAACATAAGCTTTACTTTCCTGCCTTGTAATTCTTTGATAATATCTAGGATTTATAGAAATTATTATATTATATTTCTTTGAAGTAAACTGACATGATTATTTTTTCATCTTCTACCTCCCCCAAGATATAGTCCATTATCTTCTCCCTTATAACTTATAAATTAACGTTGTTGTATTCCTGCTACTTATGTGTTTCTCTAAATGTATGTGCCTTCATTTGTGTGTATATATGCTCTGCTCTGGTTATGCAGGATTTCAAAGGCTGTGTTGAATGATTATTCAGAGAAGATTGAAGCCATTGCTTCCAAATTGGTTAATCATGTGGTATGTATTTGTGAATTAATGTATCTTGGAGAGATGTTTAAATGTGAAAAAGATGTTTACATTCTCTGACTAAACAATACATTCACTATATTTTTTGGTATACAATGACAGTAATGAGATTTTAACCTAAGACATCATGCAAACTATCCAAACTCTCACCTAGTGGGTTATTATATGTTCACTAGCATGTGAAAAGTGCATATAAAATATAAACATTTGATTGCTTAAATTTTTGTGATTCGGTTGGAATGCATCATGAAATTGTAAACTTTGCTCCGTTTTGGTTTATTCTTTTTCATGTATTTTTAATTTTGGCCAAATAGGCACAATCATTTAACCACAATTTTTAACCCAGAGTGACCCACCAGTACCCGAGAAGGATTTTGAAAGGAATTCTGTTGAAGAAAACTCTTCTGAAATAGAGGAAACAAAACAGATACTCCTTTCTTCTGGACGACTGGACTGAGAAGAAGGCCTGTGTAAGCTATAGTTAGCCTTTCTTACTACTATGTGTATTTTGTAGGCTGTCTTACTGTTGCTCATCTGATTCAGTGGACAAACCTGCCTCAAGTACGGAAGAGAGAGCACACGAGCCTGCTGAGACTGATCACACATCACCTGTTAAACTGGATGCTGCAGCACATGCACACATTGAAAAGCACAGGTACTGTTTACTTGAGTTCTTATTTAAAGTTCATGTAATGGTGGGTCAATGGACTCAGTACTGCTTTGATGAAGAGTCCATAAACTACAGGCTACAAACAAGTTTATAAGTCAATTTCTCTAGAACAGCAAAGTATATATTTCTTCAGGATAAGCACTGATGAATTAAGGTCTATTGTCGATACATTGTTAGACTTACTGGTTACCATATCTTACTAGCTTAATATGGTAGACTATTAGGATCATGCATATTTGGGAGTTTATTTGGTCTTCATTGACTAGTCCTCCGGATGTTTCTGAATCACTAACATTATGATACCAATAATTTCTATTAGGTTATGTGTTCAAATGTATTAGATCAATAATTTTTATATTTGTTTACATTAACTCTCTGCTCCCTCCAATCTCAAATATAAGAAGAATTTATTGTGTGTATCACTTGTGTTTTCATTGTTCACTCAGTTGTTTTATTTTGTTCAATTTTTTAAATATAGAAAGCTTCAAGATGATTTGACTGATGAGATGGTGGTGTTGGCAAAACAACTCAAAGAGAGTAGTCTCATGATGAGCTAGTCCCTGCAAAATACTGAAAAGGTCTTGAAACTCATATTTTCATTCAATCAAGCTTGTCTAACTGCTAAACGGTTGTATGAGATGGTGATGCTAAATGTATCTTATTTTAGCATGGTGAGAGTGAAGGAATGGGAGTGTTAATACCTTGTGACAGTGGTGTGGTAGTCTATACTTTTGTCATCCAGGAAAAAGTTTCTTACAAGCAAATCCTCTTTTATCCCCAATGAAGTTTTATTAATAAAAGTATATTTCTTCTATGGTGATCTTGATAGGAGTGAGATATAATATAGATGCACCATTCCTCATACCCTTTGTATGGTCGTTAGATTTATTCTCTGTATAAGTCATAACCTTGTTGACAATTATCTCACATTTGGGAGTTAGAATGACGAGGTGTTAACCTAATGAATTGATTGTGGGTGGCTTGCAGATACTTGATTCTACGGAGAAGGCTATTGAGCATAGCTTGGCAAGCACCGGCAATATACTCGGAGAGTTCCAAGACTCCTTGCTTAACATGGCTTGTGATGTTTGTGATGACATGTGTTTTTGTCATGGTTATTCTTCTAATCCGTGTCACTTAGTGTAGTTCACGTTTAACCGGGTAAAATAAATAACTTCCAATATAACTTTTCTCTCTCAATCTTTCAGAGTTTTTCCTTACGAATTCGACGTGATGGACATTTTTTATATTTATAATGTAGCACTTGAACCTTAAGAATAATAAGTTAATAACTACAACAGTTGTTATAGATATGTATCTTCACTTCATAATAAGATAAAAATCTGTTTTAAAAATAGTACGTAAAATATCGCTTCACTATGGACTTAGAAAATAAATTTATGACACATATCTCTTCAATTAAAGATTTTTATTAAAAGGGTTACACTTAGGAAAGAGGGAAGCTAACTTTAAGATTCAAATGTTTGACACTTCCTATGGAAGTTAGTAATACAATTACATATTATTTACCAGAGAAAAATATTTGTGCAATAAAAATTGAATCCAGTTTCATTAACAACTCAAAGGTGGCAACCATGGCCCTTGCCCCTCCCCTCATGATTTGATATAGAATTATTTAAGATGTAAGAATTTGGAGACAGAAAAATTGCGCCGAGAAAAAGGAAATTTATAAAAACTGAGTTTGAATTTACTTGCACAATGGAAGTGAGTACATAATCAGTTTTTTTAACGGCAATATTAAGTAAGATTAGTGAGAATGTGATACACTTGATTGGAAGTATGAGACTAATATATTTTATATTTTAAATTATTATTAGAAACTTTCACGCTTTATAAAATAACTTTTAAACTTTAATTAATGTTGTAATAAAAATTTAAAATTATTTATGTGATGTATATTTAAGTATAATTAACCGCTTCACTAAATGTCTTTTGGATCCAAGTGTTTTAATTCAGTTAAATAAATGTCATTAATTAACGTCTAAAGTTTGTCGACATGTTTAACTGATTGTCACTGAACCCACATGTTGTTTAATTGATTGTCTACTTTGTTTATTTATGTTTTATTGACTTTTGTCGGTAGGATTGATGAATAACTTAAAAATTTTCACAATAATTTTCTACTAATTCCTTTATTTATTAAATATAGAAAGTACTGAATGCTTTTTAAATTTTTAAGACACTAAATATATATAATTTTTTATTTAATACCTTTTTTGAAAAATATTGAAAAGATTTTTAAGATTTGTTAGAAAATGTAATGAAACTACCAAAAGAGAAAATACTCATAAGTCATAATTGATTGCTGATAGCAGATAATTGGAATTCAGTTTATCTAGAAGAATGATGCCTCAATAAGAGAAAAAGAAAAAAGAAAAAAAAGTAATCACGGCAAACCTTTTTGACAAATTGAACCAAACTGCCGTGAGGTAAGATGTATTGCAACTCAAATACCTTTTTGTTTGCTAAAATTAATTTCAATTCATTTTCTGTGAACTTCTTGATATGATCCACAGAAACTCAGTAGTCAACTACATGCCATGACAAGTTTTTTCTGCACACTTTTACTTTCTTTTTTTCTTTTCTTTTCAATTTTTTTTCTATTAAAATTAACTCAAAAGTAATTAAATGGTAGAAATAGTGCTATATAGCTTTTGTGATTATTGTTAAATCTCCTGTTTAATATTTTTGGCCGTGCTGAGAATTGTAATCAACAAGCTTCCCATGTCATTGTCCAACACTAGAAAATGAATATTCAGTTCACACCTCCCCGCCCAACGCCAAAACATGATTATCATTGTATTTTCTTGGAGAATTCTTGGAAGGTTCCTTTGTTTCCAACACATACAACTACTTACGTACAGCCATTATCTGCAAAGATAATATTTTGTACTCTTTTCACTGTCACTATAAAAACAAGTCAGATTCACCTCTCATCATTTATGTCTCATTCTTTCTCTGCTTTTCTGCTGAGGTAAAACAGCAGAAACAACATAATGGGAAATTGTTGGAGTCATCAATCAGGTTCTCCAGGCGATCACCGCAACTCCAATACTGCCCCCAACCCCAACAATCAATCAGGTAAACCAACATGTCAACGACACTTTCCTTATTTCATCCATAGAATTATAGAAAAGCTTCATGCTCAGATGTTATGTGTTACTGTTATGCATATGAAATCAAATATTTTCAAGGAAGAAGAGAGAAGGTGTGTTTGTCCCTGTTTGAATAAGCTTCTTCATAAACACTTGTAGGATAAGAAAAATGAAATAAGACTAATTAACTAAAATTAGCTTTTGAAGTTAAGATCAGTTTTTTTGGAGAAGCTAAGTGATAACAGCTAATTCAAAAAGTTGATTTTAACTATGCATAAGCTAATTTTATCTTATGGGAAAAGTTTATTTTATTTTACTTCCCTATTTTCTTCTCTCATAGGTAGTTATGAAGAAATTTATTCAAACGCGGCCTTTGTTCTTGATGGTTTTCTCGTTAATAGCTTTGGTTCCTAGCGTAAGTGCATAATCATTTCATCAATTTTAAAGACAATTCAACAAGTCAAGCAGAGAAGTCAACCTGAATTTGCATCCAATCTATCCCCAATTACCGCAAGCCATGTAATTTACAACATAGAAGAAACTCCCTGGTATTAGCAAGAGTTCATCATGAAATGTTTGATCCAGTCAAGATTTAAAACTCTTGCATCTTAGCATCATTTGTTACTTTACATGACAAATTTTGTCTTCTTGTTACAATGTATCAGGGAGTATTCAGTTTTCTGCTGGTCTCAGCAACACTAGATTAATACAGAATGGCAATTCTACTTCTCTTGGGCGTAGCAGCCACTCTGGAGGAATCAGTAGGTTCTTTGGGCCAAGTAGTAGTAATAACTACTCAACAGGAAATAATACTAGCACATCCCTTTGGGGCTCTGAGACTAGCCAAGCCTCTCGAGTGAGAGATGAAGAGGAGTTTCATCATGGGCAGATCTTGGATGTTGCAGACTTGAGAGCATTTACACTGACCGAATTGAAGGCAGCCACCAAAAATTTCAGAGCTGAGACTGTGCTAGGAAAGGGGGGGTTTGGTACAGTATTCAAGGGCTTGGTTGAGGATAGAGCAGCAAAAAAAAGAGGTGAGGGGTTGACTATTGCCATCAAGAAATTGAATTCTGGAAGCAGCCAAGGAATTGCAGAATGGCAGGTATTGGAATTAGTAACACATCAAAATTAGGATCAAACCTTTTATTGGTATGTGGCTTCTATTTAATATTTATATTGATGCTCTTTTTTGTGCAGTCAGAGGTGAATTTCTTAGGAAGGCTTTCTCACCCCAATCTTGTTAAGTTGTTGGGATTTGGGCGAGAGAATAGTGAACTTTTCCTGGTGTATGAATTTATGCATCGTGGCAGCTTGGATAACCACCTATTTGGAAGTAAGAACGGATGCAGCCATCATGTGTACCAATTTGGGGAAATTGATTAATCATTTTCACTGATCTATGCACATGATTTTGCTTCTGCAGGAGGAGCAAATGTTCGGCCACTTTCTTGGGACACAAGGCTCAAGGTTATGATTGGAGCAGCAAGGGGACTGAATTTCCTTCACTCCTTGGAGGAAAAAATTATATATAGAGATTTTAAACCATCAAATATATTACTTGACACGGTAAGGTTCATCTTATGGTTCGGGCATTGAATATGCCTTGATCACATTTTGCTCGTCTTGAAAAGTGAAAGACAAAATTCATTTCTCAAACTTGGAGCATGCATGCTATTGAATATCTGGGTAATGCAAGAAAAAATTATTTCTAATTTTTGCTTTGTAACAGACATATACCGCTAAGTTATCAGACTTTGGCTTAGCAAGATCTGTTAGTTCTCCTGATCAGACTCACGTTACGACACAGGTTGTGGGAACGCATGGCTATGCTGCTCCCGAGTACATTTTTACCGGTAATGTCAACATATTTACTCTTAAATCCTTAATAAACCTGTCGTGGAAACGCGACGAGACGCTAAATCATCTCATGTCAATTGTGTAGGTCATTTGTACGTTAAAAGTGACGTGTATGGATTTGGAATTGTTTTGGTGGAGGTGCTGACTGGCAAGAGGATCAGTGGTATAATGCTTCTGTGTGAGCAAACGTCCTTGAGTGATTGGCTCAAATCAAATCTTCTAAATAGAGGGAAAATAAGAAGCACTATGGATGCAAAGTTGGAAGGTAAGTATCCATCCAACTTAGCTTTACAGTTAGCTCAACTTGCTCTTAAATGCATCCAAGCAGAGCCCAAAGTCAGGCCATCAATGAAAGAAGTTGTTGAAACATTGGAACATATTGAAGCAGCTAATGAGAAACCAGCTGATAACACTCATAACAGAAAACGGGTTAATCGTTCCCGGGTAGTTCAACAACATGGCCGGCCTGACGGTGGTTAATTGAATTGATCACTTCAACACCATATTCTTTTGAAGAGCTTATTGCTGAAGGTGCCTCTGCTCCAGTGGCCTATTGGAGTTGAGCTTGTATATTATAACATACACATATGGGAAAAAGGATCAGGGAATGTATTTGACTTTGGGGTAAAGGCCTGAGGGTATCTGCCCAAGAGTGAGCCTGTGTCTTTTAGCATTATGTGCACCCGAAAACTATGAGAAAAGAGACTTCAAACTAGGCCGTCCCCTGGTATTGATATGCAACCAGATGCTCCTTGGTCATCTCTACTTTTCCATTAAAAGCTACCACTTAACTGTTCTTGGGAGTTTGTACTGTCTCAATCTATGAATGTTGAATAGTTATTCTTTATGTATCTATTTCAATTTCTTACATGGCTTAGATCTGTATAAAGTTGAATAAAAATAATGTGTCCAATTTATACTCAACCTGCTTCCATAACAACAACAACAATAGTCATGTTTTGCTAGACGAGATCGACTACATAGATTATTATAATGTTGTTGGACTCTGTCAAAAACCAAATTCTCATACATATCATTCACTATGGAATCCTTTATGATAATTTCCTCTAATGTTCTTCTTGGTTTCTCTCTCTATTCCTTTTCACAAGACTAAAAGTCATGTGATCTTTTTTCTTCACTAGTAGTATCTTCAACGATCTTATTTGCGCATGTCCAATCCATCTTAATGAACGTAAAATAATTTGGCAAAAATCAAATCTAAGGTTACCATTTATTAGATTTTTAAGATGACAATGATAATACAAGTGGGTAGGGATTTAAATCCTCTTATTTAATATTTGCGTCCATGCTGAGAATTGTAATCAGAAAATCAACATTCAACACCTCCATGCCCAACCCAAACAATCAATTAGGTAAATCAACATGTCAACAACAGTTTTCCTTATTTCATCAATAGAATTAGAGAAACGAACGCTTTATGCTCAAATGTTATCTGCCATGCATGCATATGAAATCAAATATTTTCAAGGGAGAAGAGGGAACATGTTTTGGCCTTACGGTTCTCTTTGTTGCTTTGGTTGCTACTTGCTAGCACAAGTGCATAATCATTTCATCTCATCAATTTTTGAAACAATTCAACGAGGCAAGCACCAAAGTCAACCCGAATTTGCATTCAATCTTTGGGTCAACGGTACAATAGATAACTCTCCTTGGTATTATCATGAAAAGTTTGATCCTGTCAATTCAGATTTATAAGTTGAGCATCATAGCATCATTTTTTTACTTTACATGACAAAGCTTGTCTTGGTGTAACAATGTATCAGGGATGAGTTTAGCCAAGTATTTTTACTTGGTCTGATCAGACTCACGTAACAACACGGGTTATGGGAGTAGGACACGTGAGTACACGGCAACAGGTAATATAAACAAATTTAATCTTCACATTTCATAAAGCTCTTGTGGAAACGTGACAAGATACTGAATTCTCTCATGTCTATATATTGTGTAGGTCGTTTGTACGTGAAAAGTGATGTGTATGGATTTGGAATTGTTTTGATAGAGGTGCTGCTGACTGGGAAGAAAATGTTTGATATAATTCGCCTGTGTAAGCAATTTTCCTTGCTGGATTGGCTCAAATCAAATCTACTAAATAGAGGGGAAATAAGAAGCACTATGGATGCAAATTTGGAAGGCAAGTATCCAATCAACTTAGCTTTACAAGTAGTTCAACTCGCTCTCAAATGCATCCAAGCAGATCCCAAAGTCAGGCCATCAATGAGAGAAGTTGTTGAAACATTGGAACAGATTGAAGCAGCCAATGAGAAACCAGATGATAACATAAAATGGGTTACTTGTTCCCGGGTAGTTCAACAACATGGCTGGCCAGAGGTGGTTAATTGAATCGAATCCATCAACACCATATTCCTTTGCTTCTGATGGATTGTGGACCTAAAGAGCTTATTGCCAAAAATGCCTCTGCTCCAGTTTCCTAGTGGACTTGAGCTTGTATATAGTATACATACATGTATATGCCAAAAAGGATCTGGGAGTGTGTTTGGATTTGGGGTGAAGGCCTGAGTGTCTTCCCAAAACTAGGAGAAAGAGGCTAAAGATTAGGTCGTCTCGTATTGATAAGCAAGCAGGTGTTCCTTGTTCATCTCTACTTTTCATGCAATTCTTCCACTTAATTGTTCTTTGAATTTGTATTATACCCCATCTGGACTCATATATAACCTTCTTTTTACTTTATATCAGTAAAATAAAATGATTTCAACGAACTTTTCTTAATTAGTGTGAAAGTAGTTATTTTTGCTTATATGAGTCTAGAGGGAAATTGTTGGAGTACAAATGTGAAGTAAAGTCTCACATCGGATAAAAATTGAAAAGTTAAATATCATATAAGTGAGGAGAAGACTTATAAATCTGAGTTTTAAGGTTTTAAGTTACTTATATGATTGCTTGTGTAATTTTTTTCAATATGTTTCATGGTTTCCATGTGTAGAAAATTGAATAGAGATAACGTGTTTAATTTAAGTACATTGCCACAAGTAGGTCAACAAGCTCCCTCCTTCAACTTGATATTTTTTATTAAGCCTATTGTGAAAATGGATGAAATTAATAATAATACAAGTGGAGGACTCGACTTAGTTTTTCTATATTTTTCTTTGATCTCTCCAAAATTTATTAGATGAAAATGAAATAGAAAGAAAGTCTACACAGGCACATAGTGTCAAGCCTCATATGCAGTTATTGTGACTGCAATTTCCAGTGCAAACCGCAATTCTAGAGAAACCAGTTCAATATGAGGTGGTAGCAACTGATTTCTTCTCCACCCCCTAACACGCGCAGAAAGTTATGTCTCCAAAATTTTGTTAGCTAACTGGTGTATACTGTATAGGTCATAACATCTGAATTAGTTTCATTATATATGAAACATGATCATAAATAAATAAATTACATTTTTTTTGGATCATATAGGGATATAAGGAGAACCCAAAAAAAAAAAAAATACGGATCTCAGGAGAACGCAAAAAAAATACTAAAGATCAAACCTCAATCCCCACCGAGAGCACCAAAGGTTTTTTTTTTTTTCATTGACAAATATTAATTGTTAGTTTTGTGAGTGGGAGATGTTCGAACCTACAATTTCTCCCTTCTCTCTTTTCTCTTCACCCTTCAACCACAAAATCAACCTTATAACTCCACCAACAACACCAAAGTACCATGTGAGTCAGAGCTATTGTGAAGTTCAGCAAATGTGCTGGCTTGGTTTCTTTCTCGTTGACCCAGTTGTCTCTTAATAAAATTTCCTAGGAATAAAGAACATGTTCTGCAGCAGTTGGATATCTAACTCTTGGAAATCCCAAGTCACTTTTCCATTAAACACGAGTAGACCTGCTGCTGCTAAATTAGCAGGAGACAAGGAAAAAGAAACGGATTCTTCATCCGACGTACATAAAAAACATGTAGTAATAGCCATAAAGTCGTAAACTACGCCAGAAGACCGTGGAAAGGAAGCACGATTAAGAAAATACTTAATGGGCTTCCCGTGGGGACTGTGGAATAGACAATGATACACATTTCAAACTTATAATATGCAAAAGTTCAGTTAAGTTAGATATCGCTTTGTTGGAGTTAAAACTATAAAGATTAGTTTTCATATAAATAAATTAGAATTGGAGGGTCAGTTTTCTTTTATAATGACACTAGACCCCAAACCGACGAATTCGAAACCACCAAAATTTTGAAGCCTTTATTTAATAATCTTTTTCCACTCAGTGACAATAATCTAATTAGACTCTAGGATATGTGAGCCCGTGAGCCCCACACACACACACATATATACATATATATATATATATATATATATATATATATATTCAACAATTCAAGTAATCTATTAGTTAAAGTTTACAATGTAATCAGACATTTCGATTTCATATATCATACGTAAAGGTACAAAAATATTGAAAGAGGTATGAGAGGTCAAATGGGTCAATCGGGTCTCAATGAGGCCAGCATTTTAAAAATGGAACCCAAATTTTATTTGACTAATTTACCGTTTGGGAATGTCTTATCTACTACTACTACTAGTATTATCGACATATAAACTTTATCGCCCATAGTCATATAGGATTTTTAAGTTTAGGGGATTGCATCCGGGGAATACCTAATTTACAATAATGATCGTTTGGTTAACACACTCCCTAATTAATGTCTAAATTAACTTTATTTAAGTTCTGATTAACTGCATCATTAACATGTCTTGACAATAAAATCAGCGCTGGTTGGGTGGAGAAGACAGATTCACTCTTTGGTCTCTCAAATTGGACTAATTAAGGTGACTATGTTTTCTTGTTCTAATATTAATTCAGTCAATAAGAGCTTAATTAGTATAAGCAACTACTGAAAAACATATACTTTGGGTTTTTTTTTTATTATTATTAAAGTATACTTTCTGTTTTTGTCTTTTTCTTTATTAAAAACTATTTTAACTTTTAATTTTTTTTCTAAAATTATGTTTGGTTCAACTTCACTTCGCAAATAAAAAAAAAAATCAACACTTATTAGATTTGATCTGATTTCTCCTAATATAGATATAATATGATTAGTTTCCTTTGATAAATCTTGAGATAACAATATAAGAGTTTAATGATTATGTATTATCAATGTAAAATAAAATTTCACCTATCAACTAATCATAAATAATTATGAATGACTTTTAAGGTAATTATTATAAAAATCAATAAATTTAACATATTATATTGTATGATTGAAAGATAATTTATAATTAAATAATAATATAAAACTGTTTTATTTTATACTCCAATGCATAAACTTTTTTCCCTCATATTATGAAAAATTATAGAACTACAGTTTCTCATTTTCTCTCATTATCTTTCATTAATATGTATACCTTATATACATGAAATAAACATATCTTCTCTATATCTTTTTTCTCTTTAATTTTCTTCACTCTTTTTTTATATATCTTCTGATTTTATTTGTATTGGTCTATCTAATACGTTTTAGTCATTTTTCAATTTGGGAAAAATAACCTGAAAATTTTGGATCCATTGGGCTGGATTTGCGTCCAATAGCTCAATATATTGAATTTCTATGTATAAATATTTAATACATGTCCAATAAGTGATAGCCCTTTTGTGGAAATTTCCAACATTTGAGCCTGAGAAAACTGATGGACTAAGGGGCTTATGCGTAATGCAAGGTGCGTGCAAACCCTATCGTTAATGTTGTATCTCGTTTGTTAAAGGAATTAATTTATTTTTTATTTATCTGTATCTTTCAATCTGTCCAGCTGACTCTAATAACGGAATTAGAGTTTACACAATATATTTACAATTAATTTTGCATTAACTGACATTCTCCTTCAAAATTATTGGCAAAATGAAAATAGTTTTTTATTTTATTTTTAATTCTATTTGTTAAAGGGTTTTAATTTCTCATAATATTACGATACCTTTTATAGATTTCTTGTTTTTTTGGTGGGTTCTTATTTTTAACAAAAAAATTATAAAATTTTAATATTTAAAAGGACTAAACAGAAAAATAATAATAATTTGAGGGACTAATAAATAGATTAAATATGACACGTATTGATAAAAATTAAGGAAGATTAATCAATAGAGGAACCAGATGAGAAATGAAGAAATAACTACAAAATTTAAATTATAACTTTTGAAAAACTATGGATCAAATATATGGAAATTGTGGTATCTTTATGCACACACACATGTGGTGATCGAGTTTTTGCTTTCCTTAAAAATTCAGAGACATTGACAATGTATTCCATTTTCTGGTTTTGTGGACAAGAGCCAAGTAGAACATTAACTTCCTTTTATGTCATTGTTTTTTCCCAAAGATCACAAGGCTAAGCTAGATTACAAAACGGCTATTAAGGTGGTAATAACAAACTTCCAAAGCACAGCCTTTGGGAGTGATTGTTGTATATGTCCCGTTGTCTTCATAGTGGTGAATCGAGCTCTCAAACCCGTTGGTAATGTTCTACCTTCCAACAAGGTAGAATAATTTAGCAGGAGGGTGTTATAGGAAAATTTAGAACTATTAAAATTTTAACTTGACTATTGTAAAATTTCATAACTAATTAAAACTTCCTGTATTCTAACTCTTTTAGCCAGTTCCAGTTCCAGATCCATCTACCACCGTTCCTATTGAGAGAGAGAGAGAGAGAGAGAGAGAGAGAGAGAGAGAGAGAGAGAGAGAGAGAGAGAGAGAGAGTTAACTTCCCGCTTTTATTTTCAGTTAGATACGTGCATTCATGATTAAACAAGTAAGTATAATGGATCACATCATGCACCATCGATGCACAACTACTTAAATTAATTCCTACAATTGAAATATTCAAAATAGCAACAAAACTAATAATGATATCATAAAAACAAGATAAAACAAAACCAACCAGTGGTTGGTTCGAGTGCTCGGCCCCTTAAGTATGTAGTTATAATTCAAAGAGTGCTCACTCAGTCCCTTAATATGTAGTCAAAATTCGAAGATTAATACTATCTATATCTCTCGAAATTATTATAATAATCTCAGTGACCGAGGTATTCCTTTGCAATCATATTCGAAAAAAACCTAATATATTGTAGTGCTTAATTATTCAAAAGTATATAATATATAATATTATACCATTGGGAGAGAAGTGTTGTAGGTAGCTAGCAAAGAGCTTCCTCGGATGTTGTTGTTAAGGCGGAAGGTTTGGCGCGAAGCAGAAAGACAGAAGCAAGATCGTGGGGGACTTGAAAGAAAGCTTGAGAATGAGAAGGAAAAGTTGTCCTTGTGGTTCTGGACACTCGTGGTTTCTTTGGAGGTGGTGGACAAACCAACAACGTTTGAGGTTTTGATGATGTGGGTGTGTGACACTCTTGCAGCAGCTCCTCCTTCTCTACCTCCGCGCGTTGGCTGCAGCCTCTAACCACCGTAGGAACAGGAACTGTTCGGATGGGCATAATTGGCCGAAATTCGTCTAGGATTTCCAGACCCATGATGCGGAGCTAGCAACAAAAATTCAGTGTTGTGAATCACTATGATGGTATCGTAGTAGCAAATTTAATTTAATTATGGCTTAATGGTTTTGGTTTGGTGGCGCGAGGTGGAATGAAAGCGTGCAGAGAGAAATTGAGAGGGTGATGATGGGAGGTGCTTAAAGAGAGACAGATATATATGAGAGAAGAGAGAAACACCAATTATGTCCTGTCTACTACCATTATCATTATTAATGTTTGTGATCAATATTTTATTTTATCATATCAAAATAAATTATTCAGATAAGATTTTTAAAACTTAGAAATTTTTACCTTTATTAATTTGATATGGTACATTAAAATTTAAAATAAATTTAAATTGACATTATCAAGATTACAATAAAATCTTAGAATTTAATTTATATCTTAATAAAAAATATATTTTCAAATTCATATGTTGGGTCTAAATTTAAATAAAATAATATTATTTGAGAAGAATAAAAAATATAAACAAAAATTAAATACGATAGTTAATTTAAGAAAAGTTATGTGGTCACTTCATAAAAAATGATAATTAATTCTTAAAAAATTACTTGTTGAAAAATGAGTATTCAGATTTATAAAATAAAGATAGAATAAAAAATTAACCATCTGAGATTACAGTAATAAATAAAAATAAGGTTATTGGAGAAGAGAAGAAAGACAGAAAAGTAGAGTAGCAATGCGAAAAGCAAAGCATGTTTGTTGTCGCGGGTGTTGTCGTTGTACTGTGCGTATGTGAAAGTGAGTGATACAAAGTTAAAAGGACATATATATGCATGCAGATTGTAGAGACAGCAGCACAGCCTAATTCATCTGACTCTCTTCTTATTTTCTTAATTTCTTCTCACACTCAAATGCCATTTGCTTTTGCTTCCTCCCTCAATCAACCATTTTTTTTTAAAACAACTTATATATAGTTGCCTTTCAATCTTCTTGTTTTTGTCTATTTATATATTTTTGGGGTTATTACATGCATAATATATATATATATATATATATATGAGAGAGAGAAATTGACAATTTAAAGTAGCATTTAATTATAGATTAAAATAAATAAGGGTATTTTATTAAAATAATAATAATTCATACACAAGAGAGTTAAAATAAAATCTTATAATAAGAGACAAAAAAAAATTGTTGGATATGTCTTATTAATAAGGATGGAAGAAGTTTTTTTTAAGATATAAAAATTTAAATGAGTTAGATTTCGGTCACAAAAGAGATGAAATAAAATTTTATAAGAAGGGATAAAAAAATGTGTTGACTATATCTTATAAATAAAGATGAGAAAATATGTGTTAACTAATTTGACGACATGAATCATACACAAAATTTGATAAAATATTAATAACATTTATTAATGTTTGACGACATTTTTAAATATTATCAAAAGTTTTTAACAATATTTTTCTTAAGTGTTAGATAAAAAAATATTATTAAATATCACATATATAATAAGGATATTACTCTGTTAATTATAAACCAGACCAACATTTAATATAAATATTGATCAACTTTGTGAATATATGCTTCAACATTAATTAATTAGACCTCACTTTCAAAAACCTTCATTTTATTACATTATTTGGTAGAATATGAATATTTATTTTTATATTACAAATATGTTTTGTTAATTATTGCCTATAAGAAGTTATAAATCATTTCAAAAAATATATAAAATTTAACGTTATTACTTATTAATTAACTTTAATTGATACTTTCATTTTCCTATTATTATGTGTCTTTTTCATTTTGTGGCACATGTCTTATGAAATTTTATATTAAATCAAATTAATTAATTGTTTTCTTCGTTTCATATTGTACAAAATTTAGTATTCCTTTATTAGTTTATTGGAAGCACACCTAAAATTGGATTAACTTAAGAATATATAAGCAACAAAGTACCTCATATTGACTTGATTCTCCATCAGTAGGTTATGAACAAGCAAAATATTAGAGTGAAGGTCGTACATCGATAACAACGATTATTCCTAAATAAATTCAAACAATTTTTTAAATTATAAAAATCTTAGAATATGTTTGAAGCAATACAATAAAGGGAAAAAAAGGATGAAGAACAATTTGATTCGATTTTTTACTTTATAGCCAACGAAAGTACATCACTTTTTTATGGTCGCAATTAAATTATTTTAAAGTAATACGATTTATGTTTACATTTTTTTATTTTAAAATTAAATTAATAATAAAATTTAATATATTTATTTATTCAATGCAAAAAAATTATCCAAAATTATTCACGTGAAAATCATCCAAAATATATTTTTTCACGTGAAAATTTTACCTGAAACAACAATATTAGTTTATATTTTCACAGGATTCTATATAAGTCAACATGAAATCAAACGTGCGTTATATATAGTATTTACTTACCTCAACCTCCATCTTTCTCCTCCTGTGAGTCCTGTCTCCACCATCCAAGTCACAACTAATTGTTTTCAGTGAGGCAACCTAGACTGTGGGGAATTAACAGTGAAATTTAACATCTTTATAATATATAGATTTCAGTAAGAGGCATGACACAAAAAAATAAGAGAACAAATTAAACAACAAAAAAAAAAAACAAGCATCGGACTAAAACCTAGAAATAGTATTAATATAATATTAATTAACATTAAAATAATTAAACATTTATAAATTAGTTAAAATAATATTTCTATATTAATTAAAATAATTTTAATTTTTTAATTAAAAGCTTCAAATTCTTATATCTTATTTTTAATTTATATTTTGTATCACCGGAAAAATTAAACAATCTATTTTATAATATATATTTAACACATTTTTTTTTTGTTACATTTCACATACACACCTTCACATTCACAGGCACAAACACATATACAAGTACCCGTATAATTAATGTACATGGTGCTTAGATGTTTTTTATAATCATAAATATATTTTCATTAAATTTTTACTTTTATTTTTAAAGCCACTAACTAACACTTTCCAATTTAACTGACTTCTACCAAATGAGACACTAGCCTGCTAGAGGCTAGCCATTATCCAAAGATAGCCATATACTTAGTTAAAGCATTTCAAGCTTCTACTTTAGGATATTGATTGGTTTTCCCCACTTTCCAATATTACAATATATTCATTGCATATTTGCACACAGCTTATACCCTACTTCAGGATGCTGGTTTCGTTTTACTTAACTTTCCAATATGATCATCATGTGATTGATCATCGTGTAGCACCGGGTCATATCTCTGGTGACTAGCTAGGTTATCTTCATTGTTTCTAAATACACCTAGCTATTGGGCTACTCCTCCAAATTAAATTAAATCAATTTTCAGACTCAATTATAATATCATATAGATAACAATACTTACAACAAATTTATTGTCTTGTGTCGATCATATGATCCTTGTCCAAAAGCACTGCAGAAAAAAATGTGTAAGGTTGATTGCCGCCACGTGTATCTCTCACATACACATAAATAAAGGAGCAAATCTATATCTATATCTGAATAATCTACATTTTACAGCACTAAAGACACCTCACTGAAATATTAAAACCTGCTGTGTCACTGAGGACTCGAAGTCTCTCCATTAAACGTGGAGGCCACCCTAAATAATAAAATTGAGCTGTAATCTTCAAAGCAACATCCTCTGGTCTTCAACTCCTTATAAGTTGTCATCGAAGACCTTGTCCTTTCATGCATCATGCATGTATGTAATTAACATGGTTAAATGAGAGAAAATTAAAGATAAATAATAAAAATATTTATCCCCATTTTGGTGGACAAGAGGAGTGTGGTGTTACCCACTTGCAATCCAAATGACAGAAGCTTTGCTTTAGATCAAAATCAAATAATCGTATAGACCGTATCAAGAAGCATAGGCTACCTAATGCACATGATTATTTTGTCTCATAAGGAACATATAGTTTGTGGTTGTTAAAATTACCTTAAAGCAAGTAAAACAATATTTGTCTTAAACGCAAGGACAAATATTTGAGTAATTATGGGAAGCTATATAGAGCAGATTGTCAACCTTTGGTGAAGGCATAATAAGATGTTGCTTGCTTAATTTGGAAGAAAACAGAATCAAAAAGTGAATCTGGCCGGTTTGGCTTACGCATGTTTAAGGAAAATGTTGTCGAAGGACAGAGCGTAATGGGGGATGATGGCTGAGCCGGTTATTCTCAATAGTAAATTTTGCTCTATTATTAATTAAATTTCAACTTAATCAATCATTCTCTATCATTAGAGTTGATCTCAATTAGTTGAACAAAAGTGCATAAATTATTATAAATTTCTTGATATTGTCTTCTATTTTTATTGATAAAAAAATCAATCATTCTCCAAAAAAAAAAAAAACTTAATCATACATATTAACAAAACTTAATCAATCATCTATCAAATTAATTTATTTTGATCAACATAAAAAATTAAGATTAAAATATATGCAGTTCTCCAAGATAAAAGAAATTTAAATTATACGTAAAAAAAATTAATTAGTTTAGGTGTTGCTTTCCGTCACTGTTTTTCACATAGATATTGAATTGAATGATATAAAAGAAAAGAAAAGCGTCCTCAAAAGAGAAACTGAATAATATGAAGAAAAAGTCCAAAAGGCGAAGTTTACAGTTGATTATTGAATATTCATTGGTAGAAGTAGTCAACATAAGGCATTGATGCTGCCTTAATTTTTCTTCTCAAATTATAAAAAGCTAAAAGAAAAAAGCCGTGTTGTTTTTGACTCGTTTTAAATCCTCTCGTTGACATCCAGAACCCCTTTAAAAATTCTTAGGTAGCTATCAATCACTACCAGAGTGCATATGCACAAGTAAATTGCATGCAACTCATATTGGTAAAACACGTTAATTCCACACATAAGAACGTGTAAATCCTAAAGTGGGATATGTGGCCGATTTGAATCCATCGTCATGCGTCACGGATAAGCATCCTATGTGCGAAAGAATATATATAGGACCTTCTTGGTCACTATAGTGTCTATGGGTAGGCCACACATCGTAGTCTAACTAACTCATTATCAAAGACGTGAGCCTCTAATCAACAAGATATATGAGGAATTGGTGATTTTGAAATTGATCATAATTTAGAAGGAGCAACAAGTCTAACGAACAAGGTATCCTATGAAGTTTGTCATTATGTGCTATTATAATTAAGATACTTCCATTTGCCTACATATTATATTCTTCTGTTTTATTAATTTGTCTTGTCTTTCAAACTCGTCACATGCATTCACACTTAGTCTTCCTCTTCTAATTTAATAAATAACATTGATTTTGGTGGGCCATGCATGTGTACTAGCATATTTATTTGGGATGGTAAAACGGACTTTCTTGTCTCGTTTTGATCCGTCAAAAAATGGGACGAGATGAACTGGTATGTTAGGATTTGATAGGTTCGATATGTTGGTCTGTCTTGCTTGAAAGTGGACTGATCTATCCTTTAAAAAAATAAAAACTCGTAAAAAATAATTTATAATATAAAATTTAAAATAATAAATTAGTCTTAAAATATTAAACTATAAAGTAATTAAACATAAAACAAATTAAGTATCTTTCTTCTTTTTTTTTATTTTTTTAGTAATCTCATATATTATAATTATTATTTATTAAAAATATTTAATATTATGAGTTAGCATATTAGGCATAATAGATCACGACGGCTTGATGGGTTAAGATGTCCACCCCGCCCCGCCAAATTAAAAACGGGCTAACAGGTCGACCGGCCTACCCTTTTCTCATCCCTAATATTTATTTGGGTTATGCTTCTTACACCCATTATATTTCCAATACATTTAATATTTTCTTTTTATTTTTAACTTTACTCTTTTATGGATTATCAATCTATATGAGTTATATGAATTGATAATTCGTAGTCATACAGATTGACAATCTGTAAATATTTAACACAAATAAAAATATACTAGAGAAGAAGTAGTTAAATGGTGTATGTCCGTACTTAACAAAGGATATTTTCAAAAATTAATTATGTAATACTGGATGTATGAAAAATATGTCTGGTATAGGAAGCAAACCCTATTTATTTTCATATTTCAACACGAATCAACATGTTACTTGTCATTATTAAAGACTGTATATTAATCGCTCAAAAAATGGTTGATATTCTGAACCTAAATGTCTAATTATGTGTTCAACTTCAATGTATATAATTACGCAAATTAATTTTTATTCAATGTGTGTTGCGTCGATCAGTATAGTGTGTGTATAAAATAAAACAAAACAAAATAAAATAAAAACAGTAAATATTCTATCGAGAATGAAATGCAATGTTAACATTCAGTTCGGTTCGAATATTGTATAACATTAATTGCGAATTAGATCCAGTTGGCTCCTATGCTAACCAAACGTAGTGATATTTCGTTGCTATTGCTGAAAATATCCCGAATATGGTTTCCATGATCATTGATCTTTGTCTCTTAATTAATTCATACATACATACATACATATATATATATATATATATATATATATATGCATGCTCTTACGCAAGGGTTATAATTGCTTAGCCAAATATTCTGCATAACAATTTTTGACTAGACAAGGAGTTGATATATGCAAATGCTTTCTCTCGATGTTATTATATTTCTCTTCTTTTCTTTCAACGTTCAAGCCACGCATTATCCTAATAATTAGTCAAAACCCGCTTATCTGAAATATTTCTCGTTTATTTTATTTTATTGTTTCTTTATATTTAATCTTCTTACAACTAGTCTATGATTTTTAATTTATCCTCTTTTATCTTCATCTCTGAATTTATATTTTTTAAAGAATCTATCAATGATTAGGAATAACTATATATCACAATTTAAATTTTTTATTATAAAAGTTTTTTGAAGGATGTTTATTATAAACGTAAAATAAAATTTATGTATCTAAATATATCTATTTATTATTAATTTTAATTATAATCGAATTTATATATTAAAAATATTTAATATAAATTTTAATTATATAAAAGTAAACATTAATTTATCATTGATATTGCAATACACAGCCTATTTTATTCTCAATGGATAAATTTCAATTTGTGATAGTTATAGAAGGTATGTTTTTCAATAAATTTTAATTAATAATAGATGACCGTTCAAAATAGCATGTTAGAGATAATGTTATCAGCATTTCCTTTATTATAATATAAGAGTGAATATAATAAATTTGACTGCTCAATTTTCAAATTTAATTAACCTTTAAAAAAATTTCTTGATTGGTAATTATTGAAAGGAAAATACTAGATAATGCAAAATTAAAATGAACTAAAAAAATACTAAAATATATTTTTATATCTTAAAATATCTGAGAAATTAATTTTAGTCTCTATAAAAAATAATATATTTTTTAGTCTTTACAATTTAAAATCATAACATAAAAAATTATTTTAATTCTTAGAAAAGAACTAAAATTACATTAATTTTGGTAAATGTAGAGACTAAAAATGAATTAAACTTTATAAGGATTAAATTTAAATTTTTAAAAAAAATTCACAGGCAATTTCAAAATATTCTAAGACACCCAAACTATATTCTGTGGGGAAAAAATCACTCACGAAACAACAGAAAACAAAATTTTCTAAAATCTACTTCAAATTAAAATATGCTTATGACTATTTTCACTATTTATTGAGTCTTAACATACGTGACTATACTTTTTATTGGGGGGGGTGGGGTAGGGGGTCAAACGAACATATGTAAGTGTTCGCGTAGTCCTTTTATCCAAACAAATCTGTGCTGCTGCCACTTTAATTTATCAAAATCCACATGCCTAGAGGCCCTATCAGCTCTGGACCAGCGGGAAAAAAACACTAATCAAATACCCAAAGAAAAGAACTGGCGATGGGCTTTGCCCAAAAATTGAAAGAGAGAAAAAACTACAACCAAAATAATATTCACAAAAACACACGCACAATTTAAAGAAATTACTTACATCTTTTTTCATTTTTTAAAATCTACACAAACCTATCCTAAGATTTAAGAAAATTATATACGTTTTTCCTTAATTTTTTAAACTTACAAAACTTGCCTAAATGTTATACAAACATTTGATATTCATATACAAGTTGCACATAACATTTAACGAGTAATTTTTTTTAAACATGTATTTGTCTTCCTCCTTCAAGTATAGGGCTATTATGATAAAAAGAAATCAAGGTTGTAGAGAACTCAATCAAAAAGTCATATCTTACCAGTAAATATATTGGTCAAATAAACATCATGATCAGCAACAAAACTATTGAAACAGATTCATTTCAGTAAACTCAAAAGTCAAAAGTCATAATGAATAATTATAAGTTTCAAAAATCAAATGAAATCAACTCAACTAATCATCATTGATCTAACACACAAAATCACTTGAATCAACTCCATACAAACAATAATAAACATTAATTCTAAATACATTTTTAAACAAGGTAGAGGCGTGCATAATTTTCTTAAACCTAAGAGAAGACTTGTGTAGATTTTAGAAAAGAAAGTGAGACATATATAATGTCTTCTATTCTTACGAAAGATTTGTATAATTTACCTTACAATAATTTATAATCAACATTGGATTAAATCAAATTTTATAAAAGTATTTGTATATAAATTACTTTATACTTTTATCTAGTCATAATCTATCTATTATGTATGATAAATTTATGTTTCTCAATATATAGGGATAAAGTAGTTTTTCATTATCAGCAAGATAAATAATATTAATTTAGGTAATACTGGTACCAAATAGTCAATACATATCATTGTTGTAAAAAAATACATATCATGTTATTATTAAATAGTATAATATAATTATCTTAAAAATTTTAAGACTATTATTCTGTGAGGAGAGAAAATGGATTTTGTTGCTCATCGCCTTGCTGGAACATCAAAATCTTATATATGTTAGTCACCAAAATTTCTTTTATATCCACTTGATTGTATTGCTTATCATTTTCATATGGAAATAATATGAGTATATATGTTGCTATAATAAAAAATTTAAAGACTAAAAGTTAAAGTTAATGTTTAAAACTAGAATTAAACAGAACAATATTTATGAAAATCAAAAACACGTTTTACTCTTGAAACTATAAGTACATGTATATGATATGATATGCATGCAGAAAAGGTTATGTAGATTCGAAGCAACACCCATTGATCCCAATTTAAAGTTTCTAGAGTAAGAAGACTGGTCGTTGGATCCAAATGTGTTTGTGAAAGTGTTGAAGACTTCAAAGTTCAAACTTTGAAGTGAGGCAGCGTCACGTGAATAGTGTTGTACGTGTGATGAAGGTATTTGTGGTCGTAAATCGTAGTTCACTTTAATATTTGACTTCTTCTACTCGCATATAAGTAGCAGTCCAAGACAAAATGAACCCAAAGCCAGGAATTATTTTTAGAATCTTATGTATTTTCTACGTAATTTTTTTATACTATTAATTAATTATAAATTGTGGTAGATATGTCTTTTCAAATAATTAATTATTATAAAATTATAATATATTTATATATTTTATTTTGTGATTGAATGATAATCTACTTTTGATACATCATCAACATACATTTTCTTATATTATCAAAATAATATATTATCATCATAAACTATTTACTTTTATTTTTATTAATAAAAATATTATTATTTCAACAATGAATGTATTTACTAACATGAGCAATTTCATACTTGTAAATTGTTATTATATGCACAAGTAAAGTTGTTACTACTTTCGTTATAAAATTATCGACGTTTGAATTATTTTTTATTTCAAAATTATTAATACTTTACAATTTTTAAATTTTATTAATTTTTTTTTCAAATATACTCGTTTTTAAAATAATTGGATTTGATTTCCGCGACGGGTATGACAACTGCGCTTAACCTATTATCTCAACTAAAACCAAATCAGATTTACATTTCATAATAAATGAATATATTTTAGACTAAATTCGATAATAGTTTAAACTTATTAAATTTTATTTAATCTATTTACATTAATCTCAAATATTAATATTTTAAGAATAAAGATAGTATGATATATTGCAATAGTAAATGTTTATTTTTTACAATTAAAATTCATAATAAGTATAAAAAACTAATATGTATATTATATTATAATTAAAATCTATAAAAATAAAAAATTGAACATTTAAATTATATATCAAATTATACTAAATAATTTAGTGTGTGTTTGATTTTACATTAGAGAATTATTTTTGTATCTAGAATTAATTTTAAATATTTTTTCACATATTTGATTTTATGTTGAAGAGGAGTCCATATTTGATTTTGGATTTATTATTGATTTTGAGCTTAAACAATTTTAAGTAACATTTAAGTTGGACAAAAGAAAATTATAATGTATTTTACTTCAAAGTCAATTCTAACTAAAATCTTTCAATCACATTACTTTAAAATAAGTTATAACTAAAATCTATATTGTAAAATCAA
>PYAF01002932.1:19451-97291 GCA_007407185.1 Glycine tomentella | reverse complement strand
TTCCAACACATTCTTTAATATAAATTAAAATTTATTAAAAACTATAAAATTATAATAAAAGTTTATTAAATAATTTTTTTAACCTATAGAATTTTGTAATTTCTAATAATTTTTAACTAACAAGATCTATGTGTTGTTAATAATTTTCAATTAAGAAATGTGTGATTAAAAGTGAAAATAATAAAATTTCTTTTCTTAATTATGTCTTTAAATTGTATGTTTTATTTTTTATTAAAAAGTTTATATTTTAATTTTTAGTATCTAAATATAGTATTTTAATTTATTTATGTTTTTATTCACTTGGAGTATTTTTTTTCTAATATGTAGTGATGTAACTGATAAAATTACACAATCAAGATTTTGATTTTTTTTTAAAAAAATATTTCTGAATATACGAAACGCAAGGAGGATAAATGTTTTATTTTATTTTTCCTAAATTAAAATATCTTGAAACGTACAAAAGCAGAAGACATGATTTTATGATAGAACCGCAAAGATTGGAATCAGCTGGCGCGGGACCCGCGGTACCTATCCCACTCGCACCACACTCCATTGACAAGTTACTCAGATTCTCCATTTTGAACTTCACATTTGACTTTTTCTTTCATACCCATCCTTTCTTTTCAACCCTTGTGTTGCTGTTGTGTCTATGGAATCCTATACTTTTCCACTTTTCTTTCAACTTGGATTAGATTGTATCAGATCCCACAAAAATAAATAGGTGGGTGGCCTAAAGTCCAACCAATTTCATGCCATTTATCGAATTTTATAAAAATTTAAATTATTTTTTGATTGGTCGAGAGTAAATGAATGTCTATTAAATTAAATTGGAAAAATAAGAATAAAAAAAACAAGTATAGTACTACTATTTCATTTTTTTTTTCTTCTCAAATTTACACAGAAAAGTCTTATCCATCTAGCAGACCACTCTTTTGGTCCACAAAGGTCCCAACCAAACCAAACAAAGCAAAAGTTGACTTTGCTTCTTCTTCTTTTCTTTCCCTCGCTTGCAATAAGTTCCCTTCTTTTTTTTTCTCCCACTGTTGCAATATACGGTTACAACTTCCCCCCGTTAATTGCAAACGGCCGTTATCACTCATCTCTGTCGGTGCCATACTTTTCCGATCTCCACCGTCGCTTAAACAGGATGAGCGGCAAAAGCCGCGCCGGAAGAAGTTTCCGGCAGACGCGGTTGCGGATGACGGTGCTCTCCCTCGTAGGTAACGATGAGCATGTTGGGCTCATCCCGGGCTCGCTCAACGTGCTTCCTCGCCGGACACCCTCTCACGCTACTGCACTTGTAATACCCTCTGCAAATAACCAAAAAAAAAAAAAACAAAAATTAATTTCCGATGAATGTTAAAATATTAAGATTTGTGTGCGACGGTTCCAAAGTTGAAAGGCGTGGAGATAAATGTTTGACTTTGACGGATTCAATATGACAGAAGGGTAAGAATAAAATACATACCGTGGGTAAGGTGAACCCTTGATTGGTTTTTGACCATACTTTCGCCATGAGTACTCGTCCGCTGGGATTTCGGCAATCTTCGAACTTATCGCCGGCACACGTATCATTCGTCTCACACGAGATTTCCTATTTTTTTTATAAAAAAAACGAAAAATAAATCATTAATTTTCTTTCTTTTTTTATTTATTGTTCAGAAATTAGAATTGTTACGTTGTGGAAGAAATGGATCTAAAAATTGAATAGATAATTTACCTTCTCTTGGAGCAATGGCAGTGAGCGGAGGAAGAGGCTTTTCCGACGGAGAGGGTGGCGTCGTGACACCTTTTCCTGTGGGATGAGGAGAGAGGAGGCTTACCGGCGGCGATGATGGCGGGGCCAATCTTTCCGTCAGAGACACTTCCGTCGGCGGTGATGGAGGACATGAAGGAGGAGGTGGTGGTGGACACGGGAGGAGATATACTAAAGGTGGTGGTGTCCTTGGTCTTAGAATATTGAGAAACCGACAAATCGGTAGAAGAAGGGTTAGGGTTGGGATTTGACTTTACCATAACAGGTTTTGCGAAATCAAGAGTCAGTGCCTGTGCCTGTGGTTGTGGTTGAGGTTGAGAAGGAAGAGAAGCAGAAGGAGAAGGATGAGAAGGTGCGCGACGAAAGCGAGCGTGTCCCGTGCGATTCAACAAGTTGATGACTTGTTTGAACTTGGAGACAGTGAAGTCGGTGATTTCCGTGCAGTCAAGGTGGTTGAGATTAAGACGGTGGTGGTGGTGTGCGTTAGAAGAAGAAGAAGAAGACGAAGCAGAAGAAGGGGTTTGAGAAGAAAGCACACGAATCAGATGCTCCATACTCTTCAACCCAGCGGAAGCTGCTTCCTGAATCGCTATATTCTCTTCCATCCCCATCTTGGCAGAACCTGCCAGATCTACTGCCATTTAACAACAACGTTAGAGAGAAACTGAAACTTTCGTGTCTTGTTTTTTTATTTTTATTTTTTTGTTTGGATGGGAGAAAGTGGAGAGGGAAGAGGAGGTTATAAAAGGGTGAGAAAGATGAGAAAGTCAACCAAGTTTCGTCAATCCAAGCCTAGATATTGGTTGGACTTTACTTTTTTTTTTTTTTATTGCATGTAATGGCCAGAATAATGTTGTTTACAAATTACAATAACAATTTTTTTTTATATATATATTCTGCAAATATAAATATAAATTATTTTAATACAAAAAAGGCGTGCCGCGACAAAAAACAAAGTTTACTTACTGTAAAGGTCCAAAGGAGGAGTTGGTGGTGGGTCCCGCCACTTCTTGGTACGAAGGCCAAGGGAAAGTGCCAAACCAACTAAACAATTAACAATGTCTTTACCATACAAAATTAAAATGCAAAAATACATCACCGCCAAGAAGGCACCAACTAATTCATAGTCTCGTATCTTCATTAATTAATTTCTCTTCCTTCATGTTATAGTGAACACTACCGTATTTTATAACGCGTTCCACTGTTTTCAAGTATTTCCCCCAACCCAACGTGGTAAACGTTATTGCATGTACTAACCGATCAACTAGGTTTGTCTTCCCTTTTTCTTCTTTCTTTCTTTCTTTTTTTATTTATTTAAATATATGATTATGTGAACGACCTTTTTTTAAATTGCAATACATTAACTTTACGCTGTTGTTTTTGAAAGTTGAAACAATGGGAAAGGTAACAAGAGGGTGAAATGAAAATTAAATTAAAGAAAAAAATAATATTTTTTCATCAATTAACTATTTTTTTCTTAAATCAAATATGAGAAAATGCGTGTCTTTTTTCCTCCTTTTCAAATATACTAGGCCAATTTAATTTTGTAATTGTATGTAGATTCCTGTCATTTTCAAGCGCATTCATTCATGCATTAACTATACTGTATTGATATTGAAAACAACTTCGATGTTTATTAACAACCTCTTCATTTTTATTAATATGACATTTGTGATGGGTTTTGACTTTGATATCCTGCCTAGCACACAGAAAGGAAATCAATGCAAATTTGTTGGTTATCAGAGAACTGCAATAAATCACTTTGGGTTATACTATTATTTCCTGAATTTGGCTTTTCAAGTTTATGAGAAACAAGATTGTTCCTTCAAAAGCGAAGAGGTTATTTTTTGTTGACTTCCATAGACTTCGCTATTAGTTACCGATATATACCACCGAGTGTATTCCACTACTAGTACTATATAAAATTATAGTGAATTAGTGATTGCCTCGGAAGTTTCTCCCTTTACCTTTTCCATTTTGTCCTTTTGTTTATGGTTGACCATCTAGCTTCGATGGCAACGGGTAAAAAGCAAATTGCAACTAAATGGTACTTTAATTTTGAAATGTAGCGTGGATTCCCAATACGATGAATTTCAACAAAGAAGAAATAAAGTAACAAAGATTACTTAACTTGATTCCTTGTGTTAGGTCAATGCCTAATTTGGTCAGCCACGACACCGAGGAATAGAAACATTATCATGGTGCTTACCCTAAAAAAACCACGTTCGAATCTCTTTCTCACTCTAATTCAACGCAGATGGGAATAAAATATAAACAACTTTTCTTGCTAGTTTTAAAATATGTAAATTAACACCAGAGAAGGTAATACGCATTCGATTTGATGTGATCTGATCTGGAGAGTTGATATTTGATAGGAATTTATTCTATGATAATATTTATATACTATGCTAATAATTAATATGTTTTCATGCGCACATGCACATTATTGCCCATTTAACTAAACAAAGCACTAATAAGCAGTGATATCAAAACCGGTGTGATAATTGATCCGGTCGAGGTAATAAATTATTGGGTTAGTGGTTCAATAAATGGGTCAATAGTTGATTCGATTTGATCCGACTTATATTAAAAAATTCAAAATTATAATTATATACATATATAACTAACATTATTTGATTAAGAAAAAATCATCCATAATTTCATACTCAAAAATTCAAAATAAAAATTAAAATATTAAAATTGATAACACAAGTAAAGTATAATAATAATAAAAAGTGTAAATAACATGTACTTAAATTAAAACAAGTCCAATTTTTAAAAAACAAAATAAGCAAAAAAGTCTATTTCTACATAAATAAATAAATGGGGTGCAGGAAGTAAAATTATGGATTCGGCCCTTCTTAGGCCCAAATATGTTTTACCCTAATTTCCACTAATTCACTATGTATATGTTTTATTTTCCTTTGCTGATAGCCTGCGTCGCAGCTTGCGGTTTCTTTTTTTACTGTAGCATTTCTTCTTCATCTTCTATGCTGCTGCTTCTTCAACATATGTGTTTCTTTAGTTTGGGGACGACTGAGTGTCTGAAGACTCGAGTGCTACAGCTTAAGAGCTACGGCGACCGCGCCGACGGCTACACAAGGACGTGAAGGAAAGCGCGATGAAGGAGGGATGACTGAGTTTCTGAACTCTGAAACTCGTGATCGTGAATGGCTGCCGCTGAATCGTGTTGGCTTGTTGCAAAATAAGTTTTAAGGCATTTAGAAAACGACGCTGTTTTGGCCATTTTGGGGCATTTTTCAGTTCTTGCTCAAACCCGGCTCGGGTCCCTAAAACCGGCTGGGTTGCCTGATTCTTCGAAAATCGGCTGGATTTCGTCGGGTCAAACTGAGCCACTTGCATGGTCGGTTCCACACCTAACTCAGTCCGAAACTACCACCGATTTCCAGTTCAACCGGTCCGACCGATCGGTTCGAACCGGTTTTAATAACACTGTTAATAAGTAATAATTGAGACTTAAGAGAGAGGAGATGGCATTAACTTTTTTTGTTTGTCAACAAAATGGCATCTAACTAGGTAGTACTTAGCCAGAGTCTGGGCTGCTGGTGACCGGGTGAGGCCCAACGTACAAAACTTCATTAAACATAACGAAAGTTTGGTTGACATTTACGATGATTGTTTTAATGTCAACAACAATAGTGTGTTCAACTTTCAACGTTTTCGTGCAACCATTAACCAATCTGTTTGACCATGAAGAGAGTAACGCTTTGTTCTCTCCTCAATTCATGGGCTAACATGAACGATCAACCAACCTCCGATGAGTCCCGTAAATAATCATTCATCGGCTACATGGTACTGGTACGATGGTTGACCTATGATACAAGATTTCAAATATAAATTTTAGAAAAAATATTCAATTTTTAAAAAAAATATTCAATTAAAATTTGAAAAAAGTGGAAAAATCAAGAAATGTATAAGAATTAAGTGAAGACCCCCTAAAAAAAAGAATGAATGAATGAAGCGAATAGGAAAGTATAAAAGAAATTAACTCCCATTCTTCATTCCAATTCTTTCCATTTTCATGTATGTATTGGGAAATGTGAATGACAAACTACATTCTTTTTTAGAAATTATATTTATTTAAAGGTCTTTCTTTTGCCCACAAAAAAAAAAAGCTCCGATTCTTATCAGAATAATATTTTATATTTTTAAAATTAACAATATTTGAAATGTTTTTAAAAATTATATTAAATATGAGAATGTAATATTCTTAAGTTCACTTTCTTAAAAATAATTTTTTGATTCTATGAAATAAACACAACATTAAAATAAAGGCAGAGTAAGTGACCATAATGCTCAAATAGAATTTATAGTTCAACTCAAACACGTGGGAAGATAATTCAAAGCCCCAGTGCTTAGTTTGCTAGCTCATTTTATAGATTCATATTAAGGTCAGCAACAAAAAAAATTGAGGAAAAACAAAACAGAAGTGGGAGGTAACAGTGGTCCAGTGCAGCTGCAGCCACGGTTTCTCTCCGCGTACATTCCAATTCTTTCCATTTTCATGTATTAGGAAATTAAAGGTGAATGACAAACTACATTCTTTTTTAGAAATTATATTAATTTGAATAATTCAATCATACACTTTAGATAGATACATCCATACTTAAAATACTAATCTATAATCAACAAGTTTTGATACAAATGAATATTGGACTTGATTATCTTAAATAAAATATTAATTATAAAAAAAATCAATATACTAATAATAATATGATTATTAAAGAAGAAAAAAAATCTGTAAACCCCATCAACACAAAACTCTGCAGTACTTAACAATGCTCACTTGCCTCACTGGATATACCTTGCTTTATAATCTCAAACTTTTATTGTGTGGATGCATGGTTGTCCCGTTTTAGTATCAAGACAACCAACAATTTTATAAAAAATATTTTTATTATTCATAATTAAAAAATATTATATTTTTTAAAATAGACAACTTTCACTTTTTTTTAAAAAAAAAATACAACTTTCACTTTCATCCCATTTTAATTAGTCTATCTTTAAATTCCATCTATTATTAGTTTAATAAGTCTTTTTGCTAAATTGGGAAACCTTTTCGGTTGAATCTTGTTCTAGGCTACTAGCTGCGGTATTGTAGCTCATTAAGTCATTATAGAGCTTAATTTTTCCTGGGTTTCTTTTATTGTTGTTTCTTTCCGTTTTCTTTTATCCACAAAAGAGAAAATCGACTTGTTCTATAAATTAGAATATATAATCTTCAATGCAAACATTTTTAAGAAATATGTTTTAGTGAAAGCGTTTTTATGACTTTTATTTTAACAAGAATGTTTTTAGAAACTTTTCTTTAACGAAAGTATTTTTAAGTTTTTTTTTTTTTTATTTCTTAGCATCGTATTTCTTTCAATTTATCCTTTTTATTTTTATTTCTAAATTGAATTTCAATATATTTCTGAAAGAAATTATTAATAACTAAAAGTAACTTTTTTACATTAAAATATGAATTATTTATCATAATTGCATAATATGATTTATATGTTTAAAAATATTTATCAAATATAATTTATAACATTGCATTGAATCTTGTGTAAAAAAAACCATTACATTGAATCTGTTACTGTTGGTCATCATAACATTACATTACAATAATAACAAAAAAAGTATAAGAATTAAAGTACAAATTAATAAAAATAGTTATTAAAAAAAGTTCAAACATTTTTGCAGAAGGCAGTAATAAGTTAGTTGGAAGAGTATTGAGAGTGAAACGGATGTTTTTAAGGAATGGAAATTGGATATGTAAGTTGTATTGTTTTCGTGCCTTTTGACAATAGAAACGAGGGAAGAATGAGAGTCGAAAGATGAAGGATAGTCTATTGCTGCATGCCTGCATGCTTGCATCAAAACTAAGTGGATATCGGGCTCTTTGTTTATTTATTTTTTTATTTTTTTATAAATTGATCCACAAATATGCCTATTTCTAACAAATGTTTAATTAAATTCTTAAAACTTTTTCAATTGGATTCACCTATTTGTTGTTATGAAAAATTAATTATAAACACCTAACTAAAGATGCAAACGATGTAGACTTGTACTTTAATTTGGAGGGAGTTTGTTGAAAACACAAAGTCAATTTTGAGATTTTTTTTTTCCAGAGTCAAATAATAGTGAAATATTTATGCAATGATATTTGAGTTAGATTAATATGCAAGAGTTAAAAATCTACAAAAATATCTTATAATTAATTTAGTTGTGCTTATATCACACTTCAATTAACCAATGTAATGTCTACACCTTTAATTAAATATTTATAGTTATTTTTTTATAAAGACAATTAAACGGGAAGATTCAATTAAAAAAATCAGAGATCAAATTAAAAAAAAATAAAATCATGGACCTAATTAAAAATTTGATAAAACTATAGAAAGTTACAGTATGATTTTTAATCATTTGTATAAAAAAAACATTTGTTAAAAAAATATAACATTCGCTTTGATCCGATGATTTTTATATCTCGACAATATTGTTCTCCCACTATTAGTTGGGAATATCCATAATATACAATATAAAAAGGAAAATGATGTGTATGTAAAAGTGAAAATATGAATTTGAAGTGAGAAAAAGATTGAGGATAATAATATTATTTTTACCTAAAATTATTGAATGGGGAACTATTCTAAAAAAAAAAAAAAAAAAAACCTTTTTAGAGTGTAACCAGTTGAATTATATGATTATTTGACGTTGAGCTTTGAAGATCACCTATGAATCAATTGCCTATGAGGTTGTTTCAATTTAATTAAAAATCTCAAATTCAAATCTTATGTATATAATTGTCTTAAATATTTAGAGGAAGAATTTTGTCATTCATAATAATTTTTTTCGACTCAAATAAAATTGTCTTTAATGAATAATACTTGTGATCTAGACAAAAAATATAATTATTTGATATTAAAAGAAATAATGAATATTTTAGGTAAAACTATCTTTAACTAAAATTTGAAGTTTTTAACAGTTTTCTACTATTGTTTTTCTTCTTCTTCTAATCTTCTTGGCCCGTGTGCTTGAGCATATTTTGAATTTTTGCAATCAATTATTTCTTTTCGGCCCCTATTTGACCAAAATTGATCGTACACCACGCATGACATGCCTTTGATTTGTGTCCAGCCCGAGCCCACTACTCACATTCACATTAATGTTTTCTCATTTCCAGCCCAAGTCTCGTGATAGATCTGAACCAATACTTTAGTTTAAACTTAACGATTCATTTTTTTAATTATAATTTATAAACAATTAATATAATCTGTACGTCTAACCTAAGAGTTTGAATACGAGACTAGTCTATTTTTCATTTCGATATTGTGTCTACAGCTAGACAAAAGAAATTGCAATTTCAGTTTTAATAAATAACTTTCATTCTCTAAAAAAAATTAAAAAAATTCATGAGCCACAATGGAACTGTCATTTTTTTAATATATAAAAAAAGAAATTGTCATTTTGAAATAAAACGATTGAGGAAGTAGTCCGTTTCAAATGTTTCTTATTTGGGCAATTTGTTCTTGTTTATGGATACATATCCTATCGACTCTAGTCGCAATGGCCTCGGTGACCATTATATACTGACTATAAACAAAAGCGTTGGACCAAGAAAAAAAAAAAAAACAGTACAGGGACAAATTGACAAACTAGTACATCTTAAGCTCAAGACACAATACAAGTTTCATTTTGATTTGTTGAGAAAAAATTCCTTTTAAATAAAATTGTTCTTATCATATTTCTTCTTGTCCTTCCTGGAAGTGATCTTCTTCTTTCTTGGCCAAACTCATATACTTGAAAAGGAATTCTAACACTCAAATATGTATATATGAAATGTGTACAATGGATGAATGTGATTTACTTGTTTTTGTTATTCTTTTCCTATTAATTAATGTAAACTATAATCAAGTTGGTAACTGTTCATGTTCTCCACTTAGGATAATGTGTGATTGTGGTGGTCAGTTAACCAAGACTGACCTCTTGTGAGTGTGAGTACTGTACAGTATAAAAATTAAGTAAATTTTTTTATTATAAATTATTTTTAACTCAAAATTATACATTTCTTACTCAATCTTAGAACGTTAAAAAACTAAATTGAAAAGGATCTCTACATTGGAATACCCCGATAAGCGAAAAACAATACAACATCTCTCTTGTGTAGCAAACGTTTCCCGCGAAGAATTGATCACTAGAATTTTGCTCTTGGATAAATTGTTCATTCATTAGTAAAATAAAGAAAATTTATTTTGTGAACTCGAATTCGCATTCACAATGAAGATAACCGCGACAAATATGATGTGTATTTATTTTAAAAAAAGGTAAATAATTATTTTCCCTGAAATATGTAGAGTGTTCACAAATTTGTCCCTGAAATATGAAAATTAAAATTTTTGTCCTCGAAAGTAAAAAAATACGACAAATTCATCCGTTAACTTTCGTATGTTATCTTTAATTGAAAGATTATATATGACACATTTAGGAACGAATTTATCAGCGCTTTACATATTCATATACGAATTTATTAGTGTTCTATCCAAAATATAATTTAATCTTCATCTTCTCTCTTTTTTAATCATTACAAGTATAAAATTACAATAAACACTTAAAAAATTAGGAAAATAAGTATAAGTTAGAACAAACATAATAATAAGCATAATCTATCTGTTGCTCTGAAATTTTTATATTGTAATAACATTAGGTAGTGACAAAATCAAGTTGAGTCTCATTTTTTTTTTGTATGGATTAGCTTAATGGTTGTGCCATGTAGGATCTTTCAATATTTTGGGTAAGGTACTATCACTTTATAAATTTCAAAGCAAAAATATGAGACAATACCTTATCGAACATATGAGACTCAAACAAAAATGTATAACCATTAAGTTAATCCTTACAAAAAAATTGAGACCTAACTTAATTTTGTCACTAACTAATGTTGTTACAATAGAAATTTTTTAGCAACAGATGAATTATGCTTATTATTATTTTTGTTCTAACTTATATTTGTTTTCCTAATTTTTTAAGTGTTTATTGTAATTTTATACTTATGATTAAAAAAGAGAGAAGATAAAGATTAAATTATATTTAAGTGTTTATTATAATTTTGTAGTATGACATTTCGGAGACGAATTTGTCAGCGCTCTATATATTCAGGGACTAAAATGACTATTTGGCCTTTAAAAAACTTAAAAAATTAATCACATGCATATTAAAAAAATTATTCTACGATCATAATTTTCAGGTACGTACGTAATACGGGTACAAATACACGGTTTGTGAATTGTGTAGATACGCTTTTCATCACATTTTATATTATTGTTACGAGATTAATTTTCTTTAAATAGATATGGGTACTCGTTATGTGACACTGAGAATTCGGTGTACACGATTGATACAGAAAATTTTTAGTATAAATTTTAAATAGAAACCCATAGTAACAAAACTCCAAAAAAAGTCGTTCTAAATTTCTTACTCAACTGAAAAATCAACAAACACTAACAATATATTACAGATGGAACCGTCGATCATAGACGAACTTTTGTGAGAAAACAAAACAAAAAAACAGATAAGCATCGATATAGACCAAATTTTACGTACAATAGTACTATTGTTTTGGCACCACGGGGGTGACTGAACCGTCAACGTTAGGGTCTTTGTAATATGCAAAACGGAGTCAGCTAGCTCATTTATGTCTGCATCTTCTTCACATCTCACTACCATTAAAAAAATAATAGTGTCGCAGAAAGATCTTTGCTGCTACCGCAGATCACTGAATACTGCCTAACTTACATGTGCATGAACGACTACAATGGCGCCGAGTTAGGCTAGGCTTATAAATCAATTACACACAGTTCATAGAAAATCCAACCCTATTATTATTATTCTGTCTACATTTAACCCACTTTTGAGCTCTTCTTTTTTCTATTATTTTCTTAATCTGGTGAACTCTTTTTGTTTTCTAAGCTATAGTAACCAGGCGCATCTATTTAACTAATTATAGTTTAGGTGGCACTCTCTTGCTTGTTAAAAAATTAATTAACCTAGAAACATGTCTATAAGAGAGGACTAACGGTGAAGGTTTAAGCCTCTTTGGCCTTCTTTTTCGTTAGTTTCTTAATTTCTCAGTCATGTTTCCCTGTTTTCAAGCTTAAACGCCACTCTACAAAACCTTTCAGAATTCTCTTTCTCCCTATCACTTTCTATCTGTCTACATTGACCTAGCTAGCTACAAACCCTGCATTAACCATGATCACCGGTAAGGATATTTATGATGTTTTCGCGGCTATTGTGCCCCTCTACGTGGCTATGATATTAGCATATGGCTCAGTTCGGTGGTGGAAAATTTTCACACCTGATCAATGTTCTGGCATAAATCGCTTTGTTGCCGTGTTCGCAGTTCCACTTCTTTCCTTCCACTTCATCTCCTCCAATGACCCGTATGCTATGAACTACCACTTCATAGCAGCTGATTCTCTTCAAAAAGTTGTCATTTTGGGTGCTCTTTTTCTATGGAACACCTTCACAAAACATGGTAGCCTAGACTGGACCATCACCCTCTTCTCACTTTCAACTCTTCCAAACACACTTGTCATGGGAATCCCTTTATTGAAGGCCATGTATGGGGACTTTTCAGGGAGCCTCATGGTCCAAATTGTGGTGTTGCAAAGTGTCATATGGTACACTCTCATGCTGTTCATGTTTGAATATAGAGGTGCAAAACTCCTCATCACAGAACAGTTCCCTGAGACTGCAGGATCCATTACCTCCTTCAGGGTTGACTCAGATGTTGTCTCACTCAATGGTAGAGAGCCACTGCAAACAGATGCTGAGATAGGAGAAGATGGAAAACTTCACGTGGTGGTTAAAAGATCAGCAGCTTCTTCTATGATATCTTCCTTCAACAAGTCCCATTTAACTTCCATGACACCAAGAGCATCTAACCTCACTGGGGTTGAGATCTATTCTGTTCAGTCATCAAGAGAACCAACCCCAAGAGCTTCAAGTTTTAATCAAACAGATTTCTATGCCATGTTTGCAAGCAAGGCACCGAGTCCAAAACATGGCTACACGAACAGTTTCCAGAGTAATGGTGGCATTGGTGACGTTTACTCGTTGCAGTCTTCAAAAGGGGCAACGCCAAGGACTTCTAATTTTGAAGAGGAGATGTTGAAGATGCACAAGAAGAGAGGAGGGAGGAGCATCAGTGGCGAGTTGTTTAATGGTGGGTTGGTTTCTTCTAATTACCCGCCTCCGAATCCAATGTTTTCAGGGTCTACGAGTGCTGGTGGCCCCAAGAAGAAAGATAGCAGTGGTGGCGGTGCTGCTGCTGCACCTAACACTAACAAGGAGTTACACATGTTTGTTTGGAGTTCAAGTGCTTCACCAGTTTCTGAGGGGAATTTGAGGCATGCAGTTAATAGAGCTGCCTCTACTGACTTTGGAACTGTCGATCCTTCTAAGGCTGTTCCACACGAAACTGTTGCCTCAAAAGGTAAAACCAAAAATCACATATCAAAAGTATACCATTCACTCAAACCCTTTTTTGCCTTTTGCTCCTCCTCAGTCTTAGATGTATTGATTTTCAGCAGCATAGGAAAATTATTAAATTAATCTTTATGTGATATATAATTGAGTCTTGCTATTTTTGTTTCATCAATTGAAAAACTTAATTATGTATCATGTAGATATTATCAAGATCATGACTATGTGGTGGTCTCATATTTTGTAAATAATTACAAAATTTTTGTTTTATTTTTATTTTTTTTTGTTCTAAGATTTATGTAGTACATTAGAGTAGTAGACAAAAAAAAAGAAGCTTTATATATAAACCAAAAAAAACGAACATATTAATTTGTCCAATTTTTCCCCCTACAGATAATCATTTTGGAGTAGTAGAGTTTATTTGCAGTTCTGTTGATTGGCATTAATTTTGAATGTGTGATTTGCTTATGCAGCTGTTCATGAATTGATTGAGAACATGAGTCCTGGTCGTAGAGGGAACGGAGATCAGAGGGAGCTTGAAATGGATGAAGGAGCCAAATTTGCCACAAGTGGATCTCCATACACCACCTGCCAGAACCAGAAGAAGGTGGACATGGAAGATGGCAATAATGCAAACAAAAACCAACAGATGCCACCTGCAAGTGTCATGACAAGACTCATCCTCATCATGGTTTGGAGAAAACTCATAAGAAATCCTAATACTTACTCCAGTCTTTTGGGACTTACATGGTCTCTCATATCATTTAGGTATATCATGTGAATTCCAAAGTAAACAATTAAAAAAAAAAAAAAAAAGTTTACTTGTTGCTGTCTCTTCATCAATGGTTAATTAATTTGCTTGTGTGCATGCATGCAGGTGGCACATTGAAATGCCAACTATTGTAAAAGGTTCCATCTCAATACTGTCTGATGCTGGTCTGGGAATGGCCATGTTCAGTCTAGGTACTTGTGATCGATGAGCCCTTTATTTTATTTTTTGTCTCCTATATGTTAACTTGGTCATATATTATCAACAATTTTTTGGGTAGTTATTCCTGTATATCGGAATAGTTTGTAATATATATTTATATATAATTAATGTATTTAACTGTAATTAAGCAGGTCTGTTCATGGCATTACAACCCAAGATCATTGCCTGTGGAAAATCTGTGGCAGCATTTTCTATGGCTGTTAGGTTCTTGACAGGTCCAGCTGTGATTGCTGCAACTTCAATAGGCATTGGACTCCGTGGAGTTCTTTTGCATGTTGCAATTGTCCAGGTGAAATGAAACTCTCTTTATCTATCTATTAATCAAAGTCTACTAATGCTGTTATTTTTAGTTGTTTATGACACGACGTTAATTTATTGCAGGCTGCACTTCCCCAAGGTATCGTTCCCTTTGTGTTCGCCAAAGAATACAATCTCCATGCAGATATACTTAGTACTGCGTAAGTATCTTTTTTTTCTTTCTTACACTTATATATGCTCCTAACCATATATGTATTATGATTATGTGAATTCAAGGCATCAAATTAAAGAAATTTTTTAAAAGAGACTTTGCAAATTGTGCAGGGTTATATTTGGGATGCTAATTGCATTGCCCATAACCATACTATACTACGTGCTGCTTGGAGTCTAATATATCTTGGGAGACAAAAGCAATATATAGAAAAAGAAGTATATGTTGCTTGTAATTGTACGTACAACGTAAACCCAAGGTCACGCTCAAGCGGGGGTGGATGAAGGGAAATATAGAAGATATTGGATTTTAGATGTTAGAGAGGGAAAGAGAAATTATATATAGTATATATTAGGATGCTATATATATAATATTAATTATTTATGATTCATAAGAAAGTTTTGGTTTGATTTGTTCCAATTTTCTAGCCCACTCTGAAGTCTCCATGTTTGTTAATGGAAAATCATTTTTCCAATTATATATAGCTCATTCTCTAATTATAAAAATTTTCAATTAATTCATATCCCCTAATAAAAATAATTAATTTGGTTAATTATATTAAATTTATTAATTATTTATATTATTATTTTAAAATTATTTTTTATCTTTTTATCCACTTAATTGATTTTTATTATAAAAAGAGATAAACATTTTTTTTTAAATCTTATAATTTGGGATGGAAGGAATAATTAGGTAGGAAAGCAAGAGATAGACATTTTGATGTTATTTTTTGGTAACACGAATATCAGTGTAGCAAGTTGCTCGTTTTTTTTTTTTTACTCTTTCGTGGCCAGTTGATACGAAATCCCATCTTAAATTTCACATTCAGCATTTTAAAACTTGCTACATTGAACTCTAGCTGGGACTTCTGAATGAACTTAGAATTTATGCTTCCTCTCAACATCAAAGAAAATAAACATATTGAGGAGTATCTGAGATTTTAATTTTCGACGACCTTGACTTTTCAATTTCCTTCTTTGATAAGTAAAATATTGTTATCAATTTATTTGAAGAATTTCAATTGGAGGTTTGAACGTTAAGGGGCAACGGTAACACGAGCTATACATTGCAGCAAAATGTCCTGACTCAAATTATTAAAAAGCTTAGACTCTGCACACAAGAAATATAAGGATCATCACATAATACATCAGGAATGGCTTATTAAACTTTATATATTCTGTTTTTTCTTATATAAAAAAAAAATAAGTTTTATGATATAAGTATAATTAATGTTGTATGTATGGAGGAGGCCAAGACGTTTGAACATTTTAATGGGAAGGGAACAACACAACAGCATTACTTACTATCTACGCATTGATCTAGATTAATAAGAGTTGTAAATATATAAAAGCCGTCTCTAGCATGGTAATGTTGGCTTTTTAAATAACTCTTTTATTTTGTATGTATGAATGCATCTGTATAAACTACTAGTAGTAGTATATTGTAGTCAATATTGTATCAGTATATCGAAGATCAAAGCAGTGGTTGCCTTTTTCCAAAAAAGTTTGGTCACGGTCCTTGTGATCTTTTTCAGACATGCTAATAAATACTGAAAACTTCAGTCCTTAGCCATGTGATTTACGGGATGATAAATGGCTCTAATTGGATCAAAATACTTAATTCATGTTACCCTTTTATTATAGGGCGTAGGTGTTTGGGATTATTCCAAAAGTTCATTTATGAAAGTTTCAAGGAATTGTCTTGTTCTTAGCCACCCAATTCATGTCACAGTCAATTATATCCAATGAATAATGATATGCTCCGACAACTTTGGTGATTAAAATAATCAACTCAATTGTAAGTATACTGATACCGCTACTATCAGAGTCATCATGAAGAATTTCATCTATTATTACAAAGAGTTGATACATAGTACGTGACTACTTAGATGCTACTACAATTATCAATATGTATCTAACATTATTCCTGTCAACTTTTTTACATGTATGAGAAAAACGAAGTTATTTGCCATTGAAGTCGATATGTATAAGCTAAATAAATCTCAAGGAAGTCAGCATAACGAAAACCCATATATTCGTCGATTTATTTAACATTAATTGGAAAAAATAACCTGTTGGCTAAATTTGAGCACTACATACACTGGTTGAACAAAGAAAGTTTCTTGGAAATTACAGACAACTCTTAAAAGTCATGTCATCTGACAATTTGATTAAATCATAATCCCAAGTAGATACTGATGAATTTATGAGAGGGATGAAAAGAATCGTTTTGTATTTGAAACATGACAAGAAAAAATCCATTAATCAAACTAATGAGATTATATCAGAAACATCACATGTGCTTAGGTTCCTTATAATTTCATCAAATGATCTTGATGCCCTCTCCATTAGGATCACCCTGTACGTGTGCCACGATAGAGTTTAAGAAACATACAAGCACCGTAATGATAGATTAAAAGAAGAAGTGGTTTCCACATTAATTTATTTTGAGATTAACACGTTGTATTGGTCTCTGGTCACGTGGAAGTAGTCCAAAGGGGTGTCTTGTCTCTTATTTTTTTATTTCGAATGTGGAAGCTAACATATTGGAATTGGCAGTATTGCACATGAAGGTTGTCCAAATTCCTGCTACCTTTCAGATGTTTCTTCAAATAAAATAATGAGTTGAACAGTTTGTGTAAACAGTAGAGAGAACATAATGCATCCACTGACAGAAGGAGCTCTGGCCTAAATGTGAAAGCCTAATTGGTTTATTTGTACGTTGGTCTCTATATAGGTGTTTCTCTGTGTGTTTGTGTCTAGTGTAAATCAAGTTCCAGCCAAGTGAATTGCATTCTTTGTGCTTGAGATTTGAGAATGAGTGCTGCAACATCTATATATATTCAACTGCAAATCCTAATTTCGGAAGGTGACATCATATCCAAGATATTATTACTATGGACATGTTTGGATGTTAGCTTCTCTATAAGCACTTCTAGAAGAAAAAAGTAAGAAGAAAAAAATAAAATGAGTTTTTCCATAAGTAAAAATAAGTATTCCATTAGCTAATTTGTAGATGTCATCCCATCTTTTAGAGAAGCTACATTAGTGAACTTTTACAAATTAACTAATGGAGAACTTATTTTTACTTATGAAGAAGCTCATCTCATCTTTTTGCTTTTATTTTTTTCTTCTAGAAGTACTTCTAGAGAAGCTTACCCAAATAAACACCAAAAAATTAGTTTTGCAACTTCCAATTACACCGCCTTTTCTTTCAAAAAATAAAAATAAAAATTACATTGCCTCTAAGCAAATCCAACCATGAATAAATGTATACTCAAAACTTGAAGACTTTATTTCTTACTTCATTTTTAAAAAAAAAAATTAGTGTTATTGGTGTAAAACATTTATCAATTTTGCCTATATTTGGTATCTCTAAAGAAAAATGATCGGTCATTTTTAGTAATATTTCTTTTTTTAATTACAAAATTTTTATTCATAAAATAGAAATTCAAAATTTCACTTAAAGACCCAAAGTCAGTTAGTGTCATTTGAACTAGCGTAATATTAATATTGATTTCAAAACGATTTGACATATGAAGAGAATAAATAAAGACTTTATATGTAAGAAATACTCATAAACCTACTCTTTTAAGATTTTAAATTAAAAAATGAAAAAAAAAAGAATATAAATAGAAGGAATTATAATTTCACTTTAAGGAAAGTCGAACACTTAAAAGTTGAGCTAAACTTAGTGGGAAAAGAATTATTCAATTTTGACTCACTTATTTAGGCAAATTAAACTAAAAAATTAGATTTGATTTATTTGAAAATATGAAAAATGAGCTATATATGATTCAATTATTATTTTAATTGTTGAACATCTCATTAAAAATATAATTTATTATTTTATTATTAAATAAATATGTTTATGTTAAAAGATGAAATAAAAATAGAAAATAAATATATTTGTATGTTCATAAATACAACTTATGATTAGAAGTTAAAGCATTTAATGATGAAGAGTAATTTCGGATATGAAAAAATGCATATAATCCAGAATGTAATTTTAAATTTTAAATTAGCCTTTCCAAAATATAAAAATAAAAAGGGTGCCGCTTGATTTTGGATTAGCCTTATCTCTGCCATAGAAACACCCACACCTGTTTTTAGGGCCCATGAAAATGCCCACACTCGATGCCCAAATCGTTGTCATTCCGACTCATTGCTATCAAATCGAGAGAGGAAAGAAAAAATGAAGATAAACAATAAAATGAAACGAAACTCGTTCCACTAATTTTTATTATACTCATCCTCATTTTACCAATTTGAACAATACTAAAACATAATACCATTATATTCCATTCTTCATTGCATCCTCTTCTACCAATCCTAAAATTAGTAACGTAACCTTAGCTAATCACTTAATCCCAAAACAATGAAAATTAAATCCAAGGTTCCAGATTGTTAGTAAGTTTAGAGAACCCATTACACTGAATAGAAAATGTTAACAACACTATTTTTCAATATATTTTTTATTGTAGAATAAATTTCATGTTAAATAAAAAAACGAAATTTTAAAAATGTGCTAAAGAATATATTATGAATATGTAGACAGATAATAATTTAAACTTTAAAAGAATAATTTTTTTGCTGTAGTCTCTAAATGTGTAAAAAATATGACCATTATATTTTATATACAATTTAGCAACAAATTGATCCTTTAATTTTTAATTTAATGTTAAATTAATCATCAAAATACAATTTAATGTCAATTTGATTCTTGAATATGATAGCTTAATCACAAAATCATCCTAAGAAACTAATGACAACTTAATTGTCATACTTTTTACACTAAATTAGATTTTCCATTCTTTCACTTGCTTAACATTTAATAACAAATTGATTCTTTAACTTATAATTTAATGTTAAATTAATTGTCAAAATACAATTTAATGTCAAATTGATTCTTGAATAAGATAGTTTAATGACAAAATGATCTCACAAAATTAACGCACAACATAATTATCGTACTTTTTACACATTTTGAGACTAAATTAGAATTTTCATTATTCTTTCAAACTAAATTGTCATCAAAATGTTAATTAACCCTAATAAATAAATAAATAACGTATACACTAATAGTGTAAGTTTATTTTTTTCTTCTTCAGAATAGTGTAAACTTTTTTTACATTATTCTTCGATCATAAACCATCATATATAATAGATTTTATATATAAAATCGTGCTAACAATCTACATCAATTAAACTCAAAAATTAAGGCAAATGTTAGTTAATGTAATAATGGTCTAGTTAAAGAATAAAAAATGAAATATTTTTATGAAAAGAAAATATTACTAATACATTCCCTGCATGAATTCCAATTCCCTACCAACGTGATTTACAATAACAACTTTCTATTCTTGATTCTTTATGTTAGCTAGAGCCAAAAATATATTCTGAAAAGGTGATCATCAGGTGCTACAAAGAGTACAAATTACAAAGACTGCTCAATTCCATTCTTACTACAAATAAATAAACTTGAGAACCCTCTTTCCCCATGATGAGATGTAGCAAATTGAGATGTGTATAATAACAAAAAAGTAATTCTGTTTTCTGGATAATTACAAAATGCAACAGTAGCTCCTATTTTATACGCCGGAAAAAATTCGTAACTCCGGATAAGAATCCACCAAATCATTCATTTACATATAGATATTCCAACTTGAGCAGCAGTTGCCATGTGTAATAGAACCACTGTATCCTAGTACGGCTTTAATAATATATTGTATTTGAACATAAACTGTCAACACCCAAAATGGTCAGATTGGAATCTAGAAATCACAGAAGGGAAAAATGCTTGGTTAATTATCATCTCATGTAATGCAGTATTAGTAATTTTGTTAGACATTTTCAGCACTGTAATGTCCATTTTGGGAAGTTCCATTTTCTTTGCTCAGTTTAGATTTTGGTAGAAGGGTGGCCTGTCGAGGAAATATCTTGTTTGATTGCTGCTTCAGATTAAGGTAAGTGTAAACAGACATACCAGCAATAGCTGTAAATGCTCCACAGATACTAATTATGCCAGGATTTGATCCAAAGAGATAATAGTTTCCCAGGAGGATAATGCATGTCTTAAACTGCCCAAGAACAACATGCGAGACCGCAGATGTAGCACTGTAAATTGCAACGAAAAGATACATGAAGAAACTAACCAGCAACAATTAAGTATACCACAATGTTCTGCATGTAATACATAAACAGATATACAATTAATAAACTTTAATAAATGATCTGGATAAGACACTTTTTAAATGATCTAACATTAACATTGTTATAAGGTTTTCACACCTGTTTACTTGTGCATCTGGCCATTAAGTACCATCAGTATCAGCACATAACTATTAAAGTTTGCTATGTCTATAAACTTATCTTGAAATTCTTAGTACATAGAGTATCACTATTTTAGTATATTGCAAGAGGATTCGTTAATGGTCTTCCATACCACTCAAGCATACAACTTTATTAGTAACTTAGCTCATTGACATTGTTGATATTGCAAAGAATTTAGAACAATCTGACTCGAAGAAAATATCTAGCTATATTCTAATTATAACATGTTAATATCTAGTATTCTTCACACCCAAGCTAAGAATAAGTAACATCATCAAAGGAAGCTAAGAAAAACCAAGTGACCTCATTATGCTCGGCACATTGGAGGTCAGCTCATTAGTAAATCATCACTTAATTTGATAAAAACAACCTGGTAAAATATTAAACAAGTCACTCACTTACTATTCTATCAAAAACTAAAATTGGAATTCTTTTCACAGGCAAAATATTCAACAATTAAAGAGAGTAATGCATGTCCCTTACCCTAGCGCTAAAGCACCAGACCACTGAAGCAAAAATCCAAGACAGGCTGATGTGAGTATCACCAATGTGTTAATGAAGTTCCAATCAAAGGAAAGTACACCAGGAGGGTCTAAGCAGGGTAACATAGCAGCCAGAAAAATTAAAGTAATAGGTGTTGTTTTCCACATCAACCTGTGGATCAATCCACAAATAAGGCAAGGAGAAAGGAATATTGTGATGTAAATGGGAATTGGGAGAGGAGATCAGGATAACATAATATAAAGATATAATAAATACTTACGAATGGCCAAAAGAATAAACAAACAAATTACTCACGCCATAGCTGTCCAGTTCTCTTGCTGCTGCAGTCTGGACCAGAGGATTTTGTTTACAGCACTAGGTACAATCCATGCTAATGCTACACAGGCACCAAAGAAATGGAACTGCAAATCCGTCACTGTAGCCACAGCAACACCAATAGATACCACCGTTAATGCTAAAGCCTGTTAAGTTTCAATTCAACTCACAGTAAGCATTTTAATAATAATAATAAAAACGAGATAAGTATGAAAATTCTGAAATCTTGAGTCAATTACGTAGAAACCATTTTGACATACTACTGATGGTAGCCTCATCATTTACTTCTGAAACATAGAATACACGCATCAATGTGGCTAGAGTGTATAGGTTAACTAATTTAATCAATGCTTTTCAACTGGCATGGTGTTAAAGATCACAAAACTCATAGAAAATGATAAATCTCAAACCAATAGTCCTAGTTACTAGACCTTTTTTCCAACTAAAATTTTGAGCTTCATTCATAGGTCCTCGGAAGCACATAGAATGTCATGAGATATCACTTTAAATCTACTTAAGCATTTAGTTATCTTCCACAAACATATAGGAGCAATAGAGGTGTCAGGACACAGGAGGGCCTTAATAGTGAATAGACATGCTTTATAGTTTGGTCAAGCACTTCACTTCATAATGAAAGGATGGGATTAGCTACTTGATAAATTTTATTTTAGGTTAAAAGTGAAGATGCTTCCAAGAGTTCATAGAACAAAATGTGCACACATTTCAAATCAAATAGTAAAAAAACCTCTTTTTTCTACAAGCCCTGGAACACTCCCTTCTTTATCCCCCATCAAATGTACATGCCCAGCCAAAGTGAATGCATTTACCTTGGGCCAAGAAACTTTCTTCCCGTACAATACAAATTCTGCCATAACTATTGAAGGTGTTACTGCAATCTTTGCCATCTGATAGAAGTCAATGCTGAAGATATAGATACTAAGTTCAGAGTACGAAACAAATACTTTAAATAAAAATATCATAGTTGTGTTACCTATTATACTTCAAGCTGACATTAGCAAGTCCAGTAGATAGAGACATAACAAATCCAAGAGTAAATAAAGCAGATAGCTTAGTTGATTTTGAGGGAGATGCAGGAAGCAAAGAAAACGCATTTAGTACAGCCATTAAGAGCCAGCTAACTGCATAGTGAATTAGTGAGAGTAGTATAGGGAATTTGAATTTAACAGTTTGAAGAACCTGAAAGGAAAAATGAAAAATAAAAGGCAAGAAAATCAGAATCTAAAAACCATGGTTATTTGAAATTTGACACAGAACACGGCCCAACCAGACAGAAAGGAAAGAGATTAAACAAACCATTTTGTTCATGAAGATAATACTAATTGCAACCAAAAAATTGAAGGAAAGTGCTGCAGCTGGACCAAATGTATGCTGTTGTTGACGTTTTGCACCTTCAGAGGAACGAAATTCATTAAACAGAGAACCTCTCAAGTCTTCCAGTGCTCTTCCTGCAATGAGAAGTAAAAGGTAATCTTACAAAGATATGAAGTTGAATAAAGATTGAAATGTTCATAGTAAGCATATAGAATTACAAATACAACTCCTAGAATTTTTAACGAACCAGCTCTATCCAAAAAACATCATTCTAATATTGGAAAATTTGGCTTACGAAACAAACTATCCAAAACAGTGAGAACTGAATAAAACTTGACCACATATGATGGAAGTTGAAAAGGTGAGGATCTTAGAATTGCACGATGTTGTGAGATTTGCAATCAAGACACACGCACACACACAGGTATTTGGTGTCATCCACAATTTAAAATAAGTGATCTGTCAAATTTAAAGAAATTTCGTATTTTTTTCAAATAAAGAGATTTCATTTTGTTTTCCCCCTCATAGGTGACATGAGAACGAGAAGTTGATTTAAATTTAACCATTGAAGAGTATTGTTGGGAAATTAACTTTTTGTGTAAGATTAAACACTATTGGAGATTCGAATACAAATATATGGAATGAACAAGGCTTTTGCTAAACTCTAATTGCAGCCCATTTCTAGGCCTGGAAAGGGCTTTGCTGGGATTTCAAGGAGGTGCACAAACTAGATTGAAAAATAACAAGAATCACTGTGTTTGGGTGAACATTTTCAAAATTGATTTTAAACAATGAATTTTAAAGTGAAGTGATTTATGTTTGAATAATCTTATTCTAACAGAGTTAGTAGTAAAACTTAATAAAATACAGTAGTTTTATTTACTGCAAAAGTTACTTAGTGCATGTTTGAATTTACGTTAAATCATCCAAAGTCATTGAAATAACAGCTAATGTAATTTTATGTAAATGTTCACATGTTTGGTCTAAGGTTAAGGAGTTTATTGAATTCTGTATTTAAAATTGATTTTGAGTTGAATAGCGTGTTTGGATGCTCATTTTTTACCAGTTTACGGGCGTCCATTCTGAAGCATTATAGAGTTGCTTCTGTGTCTTTTTAGTCATATGATGTGAAAAATATAAATATATGTTATTTACTAACTTTTAAAATAAAAACATTCAAACATAACTTGCTTCACTTAAAAATCAATTCTAACCAAAATCATTTTTGTTTAATATCAACTTGGTAAATGCTCACCTAAACACACACTTAAAAGTTGGTTGAATTCAAAATCAATTTTGGACCTAAAATCCATTTCTCAAAGTGGGATCAGGCATGTGACCAAATACGTGAGTATTTATTTAAAATCGCATTAGCTAATACTTCAAGGTGATTTTGGATGATCCAAAGCATATCCAAACATGCACTCAGACTCAGTTCTAAAACAAAATTGTTCAAGGTACTCTAGCAAAGACGCAAACATATGTCTGATAAGGCGTCAACGGATTAAAAATAAAAAAATATAATGAGAAAGAACTAAAAGAAGTATTGCTTTCTTCATATAGCGCATTGAAAGAAAATTTGAAAGTCCCAAACGCATTTTTGCACGTCTTCATTCTTCACCAACAAAGAATGAAAGTTGCTGTAAACAATGTAATAAGTACAGAATTCTGAAAAACCTCAGAAGTTGCTGCATTATCTAAAGCTTAAACTACACTGATAAACCCCAAACCCAGCTAAACGGATAAAAACTTCAAGCACTGTGGAACTCAAATATTCTATAAAAAAAAATGAATGCTAACTTGAGTGTATAGTAGTAATTAGTACCTTTTTCTCCAGCATCGCTATCTTTGCGCTTGAGAATCTTTCGAACGTCTTTCCTTAATAAAAAATTGAACATTTTGAGAAGATGGCACTCAATGAACTGACAGAGCACTTGGTTTGGGTGTGAGAGAAGAGAATGAAATAAAAGAGACAAAAAGTTTGGGAGAAAAAGCAAGATGGACACGTGGATTATGCCGGTGATGGCGGAGAATGGCAGCTGTCGGCGACCCCTTAATACCTTTTCACATGACAAGACTTCCCAGTTTAACGTTGTCTTCTTGTTCATCCACAAAAAACGGTGTCGTCTCCATATACCCATTCAATGTGACGGCAGAGCCACGTTTACTAAATTGTAAAAAGCGCTTTTTTGACCAATTTAGGATTTTTTTTTTTCAGAACTTATTTACCAAAAGTATAAAATAAATTAATTGGTACTGTTTGTATTTTCTGAATTTTATGTTTGGTCTCATATTGTCATGTTCTTCTCGACCAGCAGGATTCAAGCAATGAATGCATTCCTCACTAGAAATCCAACATTTTGTCTTAAGAATCAAATTTTTAGGCTTTTCTCTTCCCACAAATCGTCACCCACGAGATCAAGCAAAGGCTTATCTATTGCACAAAGGGTCCTTAACCTTGTATCCCCCAAAAAACGTGGTACTAATGTTGAGAGTCGTCAAAGTCATCTTAGGCTTATTGATGACATGTTGGAAACCAATGTAACAATTCCTCTTGGTCACAATTCACCTACTAATAGGACTACAACTGAAATGACTATTGAGTCCTCTATTCTACATATGGAACAAGGGTTTGGAGTTGATGTGTTCTTCTTGTCACAAGCCGTGAGCTCATGTGGGTCCAAGCGTGAACTTTGGGGAGGAATTCAGTATCACTGCCTAGCAATAACAACTGGGTTCATTGCCAGTGTTTATGTTGGAAGTTCTTTGATAAGTTTGTACAGCAGGTGTGCCTTGTTGGGTGAAGCATACCTTATGTTTGAAGAAATGCCTGTGAGAAACGTCGTTTCATGGACGGCTATTATTGCTGGGTTTGCGCAAGAATGGCGTGTTGACATGTGCTTGGAGCTCTTCCAACAAATGAGGGGTTCGGATTTGAGACCAAATTATTTCACGTACACCTGTCTTCTGAGTGCTTGTATGGGCAGTGGAGCACTCGGACATGGGAGATGTGCTCATAGTCAAATAATTCGAATGGGCTTTCATTCTTACCTCCACATTGATAATGCACTCATTTCCATGTATTCCAAATGTGGGGTAATTGATGATGCCATGTACATATTTGAAAATATGGTGAGCAGGGATGTTGTCACATGGAACACCATGATCAGTGGCTATGCACAGCATGGACTTGCACAAGAGGCAATTAATCTCTTTGAAGAGATGATAAAGCAAGGTGTTAATCCTGATGCTGTTACTTACCTTGGGGTTTTATCCTCATGTCGGCATGGAGGTCTTGTCAAAGAAGGTCAAGTTTACTTTAATTCCATGGTTGAGCATGGTGTGCAGCCTGAGCGAGATCATTATTCTTGCATTGTAGATCTTCTTGGTCGTGCTGGTTTACTTCTGGAGGCTCGTGATTTCATCCAAAATATGCCTATTTTTCCCAATGCTGTAATATGGGGTTCACTGCTTTCTTCCTCTAGGCTTCATGGAAGTGTCCCGATTGGCATCGAGGCAGCAGAGAATAGGTTATTGATGGAACCGAGGTGCTCAGCAACACTTCAACAGCTAGCAAATCTATATGCAAGAGTTGGTTGGTGGAATAAGGTAGCAAGAGTGCGAAAATTAATGAAAGACAAAGGTCTAAAACCAAATCCTGGTTGCAGTTGGGTCGAAGTAAAAAGCAAAGTCCATAGATTTGAAGCACAAGATAAGTCAAACGGCAGAATGACAGACATGCTTTTGATAATGAATAGTCTGATGGACCACATGAGTAGTTTAAACCTTCAGTCTCAGATATGTGAGGAGGAAAATGTTTGGCTTTCTTAATGCTAACTCCGTTGTCGTGGCTTTTTAACATTTCCAACATTGACTTGCAGATTTGTTCATTTTTTACGTCTGCATAATAATTTCTTATTTGTTCACTGTGCCTCCCTTGTATATGTGTATCTCTGCCATGAAAATATCAACACCTGTTTTTAGGGTCCGTGAAAATGCCCACACTCTATGCACAAATCGTTGTCATTTGACCAAAGCTGACTATAAATATTAACCCAGAGATTTTCCTCTGGGAGTAAGAACCCTCTTTCATTGTTATTTGTCAAAGGTGATGTTGCGTAGCAAGCCAATTCTTAATTGAAGAGAAGACACGGTATCATGAAACCAAGGCAACTGAACTGTCCTCGTGGGTGCTTTAACTTTACTGGGTAGGAAGGACTAACTGATTGGGGGAAAATAATGAATGTTTTGTTGCTCTATATATTGGCACTAACAAATAACAATGCTCAATTTATCTTTTAATTTTTCAGCCTTGATTTAAACCCAGGGGATAAGATCAAATGACGCCAAGATGTTAAATTAAAGTTTGACATCAAATCTCATCCATTCATTTTGATTTAATCTAATGATTTTTAATAATTCTATTAAAAAAGTCACGTAGGTGCTTCTTCTAAGTCCCTCACATGACCTCTCCCGTTGGATCACCGTTAGATCATAAGAACTTTCATTCTCCAGAATTAATTATGCTCACCACTATGCACCACCTAGGGCTGCCGCTTCAAAAGTCAATGTCATGGCCCCATTATTTTCTTTGGTTTTTAAAAGTAAATTTCTTTGTTTTATCTAATTGAAGGGTCAATTTGGGAGTTACAATCGACTTTTGGTAAAAGGCATGGTGGTTTGATTTTCTTTAGGCTTTTCACATAAGGTGGTTTTATGTAGTTGCTTTGTCCAATTTCTTGTATTGGTGTGACTATATAAGTGGTGTACATATATCTCACATGAAGTTGCAGAGTTTTCTTAAATTCCAATGCCAATGGCATAATGATCTTTTATCCAATTTCTATGCTTCGGTTAAGGTTCTAGATGGAGCATCCCAAGTGGCATGGAGCAGGCGAAATTTAGATAACTTTGGAGTACAAAAGGGATGAGAGAGGTCGGGTGTGATTTAGAGAAAGGAGATACTAGTTTTTAAATGACTAACTAAAAATCATTATATTAAATTAGAATGAATGGATTAAAATTTGGTGTCAAACTTTAATTTGACATATCGGTGTCATTTGATTCTATCCCTTATAATAGTAGAAAGTCTTTTTTTTTCTTTTATGTGATTAGCAAACCTATCCCTTAAAATAGTAGAAAGTCTTTTTCTTTTCTTCTATGTGATTAGACTTGCTAGCCCGCGCACTGTCCATCCATATTTTTCTTGATCTAGCCAGCTCCGGTTGAAAAGTTGTCTGGCCAAGAGTCCAAGAAACGGGTTCATTTTAAATCTTGATAAAATTGTGAGGGATATACTGTTGGTTTCTTAAGGATACAAGTCACGTATGTTCATCATATCATATCCTTTTGTTAATGTTTCTTCCTTTGACTTCAATACCAAATTATCGAAATATCTGTAGAGTTACCCCTCCCCGTCTCACGTTGATTAGTGGGCCTTTACTATTGATCGATTGGAAGCTCTTAGAAATGATTGAGTAGTCCTGAAATCACTCTCTTAAATACATGTGTGAATATTTTCTTAGAGATTTTAATAGAATAGTACTATATTCGCAAAGGAAATTTATCAATGGATATCCTAACTTTATTTAATTTTAAAAAAGAAAAGTAAAGATATGATAGGAGTTAAAATGTGATTGGAAGATAATAAATAAGAAGATATTATAGATGTAATAAAGTGTATAATAGTATCCACGTATAATCACTTATTGTACCACATATCCATTTAGAGAGTTGAAATGAAATGGTTAAAGTCAATCCAATACGAGATAAGTTTTCCATTCATCGTATTAGAAAGTGTGCTGCCAATATATATCAACCAAACACAATCGCCACAACAGCATGAATTTTATTTATATACCAGAGCCAGGTTATAGCTATTGCATATATACATACATATATATATATACATACATATATATATATATATATATATAACATAACTATTAATTACTTACACGGTCTGATACTATATTTCTTTTTTGTTGGTACTATCTAATAGATCCTATTCATCCATGAAGCACAATAGGGTTACAAAGTCTGAGGACCATTTCTTTCCTTGTTGCACTCTACAAAAGTATAACAACAACCTAACCAACAAAGCAAGCACGCCTTGACATTTATAGCGAAAAAAACGACAACGTAGGTCAATTGGTGAAGTAAGTACGAGGCGAGAAGAGGCGACGAGGCGAAAACATGGCCATGTAGCGTGGCGAGGCAAGGCCATCGATGGGTCTATAATCAGGGACGATGAAAGCCTCACGTTCCTCGCGGGCCCCACTACCTCTGGTGTTAATTCCATTTCCATTGAAGGTCCCATACCGCACCAACCTCCCCACCCAAGACTTCTTCTTGGTGGGGATCTGATGTACGTTGTTCATCTTCTGGCACAGGTACTCCTTCACCGCATGCAATCCCTGCTCCACCACCTCAGGCGGCGGCGAACTCAGAGGGTTCCCTTCCACACTCATTTTCTGCAGCTTCTTCAGGCACCCTATGGAGTCCGGCAAGGCCCTGATAGTGTTGTAGCTGACGTCGAGTTCCACCAGGGACAAGAGGAGGCCCACCGAGTAGGGGAGGGAGTCCAGGTACTGGAAGTTCTGGCTCACGTTTAGGGTTTCCAGGTTTATGAGGTTCTCCAGGTCTTCTGGGAGTGACCTGAGACAGTTCAAACGCGCGTCCAGGATCTTCAGAGCGGTCAGGTGGGAGGTGGAGCCAGGAAGGAACACCAGCTTGTTGGAGTTCACTGATAGCTTCTTCAGGTTTATCAGCTCGAACCCTATCGTCTCTGGCAGCTGGATCAACTTGTTGAAGTTCGCATTCAACTCTTCTAAGCTTCTGTTCATCAACGCAATGTTACATTTCATGTATTAGTCACTAAAATTTACATACAAACTGTATAATCTAGTCTGGTCAATAACTGGCTAGTAACGTAACTCATGCATGCATGTCTCAAGAAAATTACATATTAATGACTTTGTAACGTAACTCATGCATGCATGTCTCAAGAAAATTACATATTAATGACTTTGTGTCACGTAACTATTGAAAACATGTGAATTTTATATGAGGAATGATGCATAAACACCTCAACATTCCTCTAATATCTTTTATTTATATATCTCTTTCTATTATGTTATAAATTTTATCATACTTAAATATTTTTTAATTTATTTCTCTCTTTAAGTGTAAAATAACACATTGGATATTTGTAATATTTTTCTTTTCATAATTATGTTTGGAAAGATATATGAGAGTATTATATGGTTATTGATGGTATTGTTGCTTTCGTTTAAACGTGGGTGAGCAAATATCTATTGTCGTTTGTGTGTGATATTAGAGCTAGGAAAAAGATGTTTGAACGAATATTATATATAATAGAGAAAATTTGTGGGAAGAATAATGGTTTTCCCGGGATAATCAATTATTGATTGACTTTTTCTCCATTTGATTAAAGAATTTTTTAGCTAGGTGTCCTCCATCTTCTGTTTTTTATTTAATACAAGTCAAGTAAATATAACGACACCCAAAGAAAATGGAGGATTTTTATTCTTGCCCGCTACTTGTGACAACGGCCCACAATGAACGAATTCTTAAAAATTCTTTTTTTTTCTACAGAGGTTTTTCTTAAACATCTCCCGTTTAATAGAATATGAATGAGACCCATATATATTGAATAAAATTTTAATATATTTATGATTTTAATTTCTTTACATTTTATTTTTCTTACATTTTTTTACTTATTTTTATCTTATTAACTAATTACAACAAAAAGTAATCTAATGATTTATGTAAAACAACTTATATATTTAAAATATTATAGGGTAGGTATATCTTTGAGCTTATTCCCTATCATGAATCAGTACACCTTTAATAATCTATAACTTATAGAACTTTCGAATCTAATCATGATGTAGTATTTGATTATTCTTAAGCATATACTTGATGCCCAGGCGTCAAGGGAGGAATAGATAAAAGAAAAAAATACACACAGATACAAATTAAAGAAGTCCACACTCCACATATCACAAGGTGGAAATGCAAATTATTCAAGTGCTTAGGACTGTTTCGTTTCGTGCACTATGTGTTGTTTGACTGAAGTAAGCTGTATAAATGTTTTAAAAATCATATATCATGATCAATTCATTGGCTTTTAAAACACGGACTTAATAATTTACATGTTTGTTTGTTTTCCTCTCTCTCTCTCTCTCTCTATCGATCTGTACCCTCTTGGTACGGGTTATACTATTACGAACCTTATCCTGATATTAAAAATGGAACTCTATTTCAATTTTGTTACATTGAACATGGGTTATTAATTCTATGAAGCAACATGCATGCTATTAACTAACTTATATGTTAGGAAAAGTGGAAATTAAGAGAAATAAAAGAAGGTGAACCTGCAATTTTCAATTGTTTTGGGAAGGTATTCAATGAGGTTGCCAGAGAGATTCAAAACCTTGAGCTTAGAGAGGCAGCCAATTGAATTTGGGAGGGACCTAAGCTGATTGGAGTGCACGTCCAACACCACCATGTTCAGCAGTCTCGCCGTTAAGGACTCCGGTATATTCTGTCATAATATTAAAAATAAATTACATTCATTTCTTAAAGGCGAACCAAACAACAACTTAAAGACAGCCACTTCGGATTCATTTAAATTATGGCTGCTAGCTAATTAATTAACTAAACTAGTGCAGCCATGGACTATAGTGTATAGTATTATTTGTATCCCATAAATATATCCTATTACTTACTGCAACTTGTTATCTTTTTGTTTTTATTCGAGTACATAATCAATTAATTAATATACACGACAGAGTGTAAGCGTTCAAGTACTATATGTAATACTTATCTTGTGACTGATTTAAATAAAAATTATTTGATTTAATGAATAAAGGACATAAAGATAATTTAACTACTAAAGTTATTAAAAAGATAATAGGTGTAGTTATATTAAATTTAGTGGTTGAATTTCTAATAAATAGATATTTATAAAATTGAATACATTTATTATGAGAATTATATCTTATCCCTATCAAAAGAAGATACAAGAACTAAAAAGGTCAACTACAAAAAAACATTCTACTATAAAAGATCTTTCATAATCATGAACAAATGTATATTCATGTGAAATTTATGAATTCTAAATAAACACGAATTATAAATTTATGTATAAGCAGACGATCGAGTAGAAAAGACATGTACACAAAACATACTAATACAAATATATTTTTAATTGACAAAATATTAGTTTGTTAAAATGTTAATTTTCTTGGCTTGGTGAGATAAAAATAAATATAAACACTAAGATATATTGATCATAACATATCTGATAAGTAGTTTCCCCTTTAATTATCTGTTTGAAAAATAAAATATAAGTGCCATGGAAAAGCAAGTGGGTATTGACCTTCTCTATATTTCTCCTTAGTACTATATGTCTATATCTGTAGTCGGAGGAAGATATAACATATATCAAAACAACCCCACCCATATATTATATGTCTACAACTTGGCATTTCTTATGCTGAGTTTAGCAATAACATATTATTTGGCTTATAAAAAAAAACCATGTATTATCGGTTCTATATATCAAATATTCATTATTTTAAAACCAATTTGTAGACTCTGATGAAAATTAACCTTTCACCCATAACCTGGAAAAAATTCAGAAAACGCCGTCCTTCCCAACCGTCCATGTATATGTACTATGACAAATTTAAGACATGAATGGGGCATTTTATTGAAAAGGAATTAGAAATGAAGAAAAAGCCATAGATATTGAAATTGTAATTAACGTCTCAAAATGAAAGATGCATGTAATTATGGTTAATTTGTTACGTACGTACCTGAAGATTGTTATTAGAGAGGTCCAACTTGCAAATGGTAGCTAAATTAAGAGAGGGGTTGGGAAGGGAGTCCAAGGACATGGCACTCAAGTCAACTATTTGAAGCCTCTCATCAGCTTCCTCTATGCTTCCTGATGATGATCCTTTGCTTTTCTCCATCATCGTCGTCTTCCTCCTCATCGTCATCGTCATCGGTTGCTGCTGCTCGTACATCATCTTTTCAGATTTCTTTTTCTTCTTCTTCTTCTTCTTCTTTGAAGGAATATTGATATATGAAAAGAAAGAGAATGATGATGATATGATACAGATAAATTAAGGAATAGAGAGTGGGATTGGGTTTATATGGAGAGAGGACGTACGGATGAGAAGGAAGAGAAGCGCGAAGTGGGTGGGGCAGTGACGTATGATACAATACAAGTACAACAACCGTATGCTTAGGACTTGCGTGGCCACGTTCCCCCAATTTGATCAAGTCAACCTCAACCCATCTTTTTTTCTTTTCTTTTTTCTCTCCACATACTAGTATATAATTAAGCAAATTCACATACCTACTATTCATTCATTCTTGTGATACAAGGAAAAGAGTAATAAAAAAGGAAATATATCATAAATAATGTAATGAGAAAAATAAGAAAAAATAGAAATTGAGAAATAATGATAAATATCTCTACCTATGCATTTGAGAGATGAATTGAGGTGAAGAGAAGAGAGTGAGTGAGATACTAACAAAAATAAATAATAGATATAATAAGTAGTCATGTGATAAAAAATGGAAAACAGATAAAAAGAAATTATAATAGAAATAAAGTGGAACAAAATGAGTGTATGCTAAATATTTTTTAACAAAGAAAACTAAATGCTAAATATATGTTTTCACCAAATTAATATTAGTGTACAATATTTGTTGACTTTATTGATAATTAATCTTGTCTATCATTTTTTTTATCCACAATGCACAAATATGAAATCTTATTTAAGAAAATTAAATTCAGTTTTACTCAAACAAACAAAATATTAGTATAAAATCCTGTAGTTGAAAATGAGATCCTTCTGACTAATACCATAAGAACACAAATAAAGAAATTAATAAGTAAAACAAATTGAGTTGAGATTGCATTAAAAATCACAATAGAATGTATTATTATGTTTTCCAATAAAGGAATTTCACTTTTGATTTTTTTAATCATTGTCTAGCATTTTCCTTTAAAAGCAAATAATAACTTTGGTATATGTGGCAATCGAATTTGGAGAGTACCATAAAACAAATTAATTAAGTCATGTCTTGAGATAATTTAAACGTTAAAATAGCCCCACTTAATTATATTCGGTTTAAGTCATAAGGTTTTCATTAAAATAAGTAAAAAAGATTATATCATCTTATTTTTAATGTTAGAATTGTTCTATAAAAATAATTAGAAAACACATTATTTGAGTGAATTTTTTTATTTTTCTGAATAATGGATTATTTTTATATTTTTAATTGAGTTAGGTATGATATTGATAACTATGATACTCAATTTAATTGGGTTTATACAAATCTAATCAAATCAAAATTATTGTGAATTCAATTTAATCTGATTTTTTTTTTTGAGTGAAGTCGAGTTGATCGGATTAGATATATTTATGATTGTTCCTATTTAAGTGTTATTTTAATATTATTTCTATAGTTATTATTAATTTAAAACATCTATTTATTATAATTTTTAATTATATTAAAATAAATATTTAATTTAGCCTTTACTGGTTCTTTTTTTTTTTAGCCATTTACTGTTCTGTTATTTACTAATTCGGAAAACAAGGCCCAATATTATAATTAGGTTGAATTCAAACACCCACTTTCATTTTCAATGATGTCTCTCTACCGGCTAACGAGAATCACGGGCATACGATGCTGCAATGTAAAATTAACATCCATTATTTGTAGGAGTTCGTTAACTTACACATATTTATTTGTAAGAGGGATTTAGTTGACAAATTATAACGATAAATTTCCTTTAAAAATAAGTAAATGTATATTAACAAAAGCGTATAAAATTTGTTAACGTATACTTACTTATTTTTTTAGAAAGCATAAGTTAATAAATTATAATTATAAATTTTCATAAAATTACTTAAGTATATCTTACTAACTTATTCTTTAATGAAAAAGAAAAACAAGAGTGTATAAGTTAAAAACCCCTTCATTACATTTTAAAAAGAAAACCCTTCTTTATATATATATATATATATATATATATTAATTTCATCTATTATTTAATCTCTAGATACAATACCACTTGCAAATCTATTCAATTTGAAAAAGACGATTACCAATTTAATTTCGTTGTTGTCTACGGATACATCAAAACTTGTATATGTTGTATTTTTCTGTTCATTTGGAATTGTTGTGTAAGTTATGAGAGAGAGAAAAATACATATATAAAATTATATTAAATTAAACGCTTATTAGATTCTCTTTCAATAAAAAGCTAAATTGATGTTGTTTAAGTTTTAGACTAGGGATTAATTATATGTGTGAGCGCCGCATATCCAACTTTTTATTTATTTTTTTACAAAAGCCCCGCATATCCAATTAAAATTAGTGATATATATATATATATATATATATTCTTAAATTACATCTCTAGGATTTATGTAAAGTTGGATTTTGCATGTCAACGTAACTGATTAATCCATATTTGTAAAACAATTTCGCTCCAAAACTAATTAATTAGTCACTTGAACTTATCACGTATGTGTTTACCTTTTTTGCTACCAACAATTTTTTACTGCTAGTAGTAGTACACGAATTATCCTAAGAAAAAAAAATAGTACACTCGAATTAAAACCAAAAAAATTAAATTAATATCGCATAAACAAAATGATGACAGTAAGTTGATAGTACGCTAGCCCCCACCGGCAACCAGGCCACCATCCCACCAGAAAAAGAATCATCAAACGGATATACCTTAAAAATATATTTCTGTGGTTTGATATCACTTCTCAAATGATACCCATAATATATATATATATATATAGGTACAACTAACCTATGAGTTATTGCCATTACCATGATTTTATACTATTACCCCAATTTCTATACAGACTAATTTTGGTACGTGCTTTAATAATTATGTTGTTTTGCATAAACTAATATAATTTTTTTAATTGTTACAACTTGTACATCTATCTGTATTATTTATTCAAAGTATAAAAGTTCTTTTATATCGCTGACCATGTCAATTTTCTAAATTTTTATTTTTTATTATAAAACTTTATATATTTCTTTATTTTTTGTTTCTCTTATTTATAACTTTTTTTATTTATTTTCAGCTTTTATATCATTTAATTTTTTTAAAAATGTTAACTAAAGTTTATTTGTTTTTAATAAGTTATGAAAAAGACGCATATTTTGTTATACGAAAATACATTAGTAAATATATACTAATTTTTAATACAATGTAAAATTATATCAAGTAATTATCAAAATTTTAGCGTAAGTCTTTTTATTATATTTTATCAAATTGTAAGTATATTTTTAACACTTTCAAATATCATCTTTAGAATATATTTTTTTAAAAAAATAAATTAGTCTAAATAAGTACTGAATAGTTTTCTGTTATATAAATAAATTTTGTAGTATTAAATATCTAATTTAAATTTTTCAAAAAATATATATCCACGGTTAGATAACTAGTTAATACAATTATTTTTTAATGTGAAACAACAAATTCAAATAAATTAGACTGTGCACAGGTAGCCGACGCAGATTGATACAACTGATTAAATTTTTTGGATGGATGTAAGTTCGAATTCTTCTAACACCACTTGCTTTATTTGATAACCAGCTCGCAACTCTCCTTAAGAAGATTTCTACCGTTTATTATCTAACAAGGAAAGAGATTGTATAATCGATGTAATGTAACTAACCAATTTCCGAATCAGACAGTGTGTGTTAGTCCTCAAATTGTGGCCAATTATTAGTAAATATTGCCTAATGTAGATATATAAGGTTGTTTCAATGATTGAAAAATGATAAAAGGAAGAAAAGAGAAAAGAAAAAAAAATAGGTGATTGTTTTAATTTTTCTAATTGATATTTTTAATATATTAATACTTATCGATAAAAAAAGTATTACTTATTAACTCATAATTTATCAATAACTACTCTTTTTCTTGCTTTCATCCTTCTTTCATTATGTGTATATTTTTGTTGCTAACAAGGAAACTTATGTGTATATATTATTTTACCATATATTATAAGTGTGAAATATATTATTTATTGACTTTGTTATGATTAATCTGTATTAAAAAAGTTGATGGATTATTTTTTGTCATATTTTTTTAATCCAAAAAAACTTAATTTCAAAACTTTATTTAAGAAGTTTGAACTCAATTTTATTCGGAAAAACGTAATATTCGTTATTATGTGGTGAGATAGTTTGATTAGATACAAGAGAACTTACTTGATCATGTATAAGGGGGACTTGGTATTTTCGGTACCTGTTTATAATATATATATATATATATATATATATATATATATATATATATATATGTTTAGCTGACAAAAAATATATTCGTTATTATGTGTACGTGTTATAAAAATATTAAACATATTTTTGTTAAATAGTATAAAGTATTTTTTTTAAAATTAAGCATTGAACTATACTCAAATTTTAGGCATATGAAAAACTAATTAATATTTTAATAAATTTTAGGTATAATAAAAGTTAAAAATAAAATTATTTATTAATAAATAATTTTACTTCTAAATTTTTATTATATCTCTATATCCTGGGGAGACATTAAAAGTGTTTGTATTACATGAAAAATAAAAAAGTATAGTAAATACTTTTGATTTAATTACTTAAAATTAACTCTAACAATTAAGGGGTTTAACTCAGTTGATTGAGCAGGATGTGTTGATATTATAAATATTCTAATCTAAAATCGTGTTCAATTTGTTCGGATAAAAAAAATTTATTCTAACATTAAGTTTAAGAGTGCACTTTTTGAAAGATTTTTTTTTTCATTTTTATAAATATTCTCCAATTTAATAATTTTTAACAATAAAAATTAAAATGATTAATAAACATTAACTTCATATTTTAGCTTATTTATTTTTATAAACACATGTAAGTCTCTTGATTTTTTTATAAGCCATAAGCCTCTTGAATTAAAAATTAAAAATATATTTTTGCTCACCAAAATCTCACCCTTAAAGATATCCTAAAGAAATTATGTTAATAAAATGTATGAAAAGACTTACCATTACCAATAACAAGTTGTGGGTAGATTATGATTTTTCGATAAATAAAATTTAGTCAAGAGTTATGGATAGAGTTGAGAATCCTCTGAAAGAAATCGTGAAAGACAAATGATTGTACCCTTCACAAAATGTATATCTACGAAGTAGTCTAATTAATTCAATTTGAAAGATGAAGATGGTAATTTAATACGGGTGTACTACACTCACAAGTCACCACTAGATACTTTTAGTTCAAGTTTCAGATCACATTAGTTGTCATATTATATCAATTGTATAATCTTGATTGCGACTTCCAGGGAGCGGGATTAATGGAAAGAAGAAGGGGAAACAAAATAAAATAAAATAATATTGTGAAAATGTATTATTCTTGCTTAAAATTCTCATGATATATTTTAAGTGCACCGCTCATTTATCTCGAATTTTTTTTCCTTTTTTACTCTAGAAAATGTTGTGAAAATACTAAACAAAAAAACACTACTCAATAAAATTGTACTTGCCTTACAGTAATTTTAGTATTTATCCCTGATAAGTTGACTTTGTTAATTAGTTAGTCAAATATTAGTAAATTACAAAAATAGAACAATCATTTTATGATGTTAAGTAATGAAAAAACTTGCTCATTTTTTCTTTTTTGTATGCAGATATGCTGATCAATTTTTTTTTGCAACCAATAGTATGCTTACGTATATACTTTGTTACACCCTACACATCCTACTATATCAGTGTATCTTCTGTTTTACTTAAAAGTTTATCATAATATCTTTAATAAGAATATTTGATTGATTGCACATATTTCCAGAAAAAATAACGTAAATCAAACACATGTTTTAATTAATCCTAAAAATATTTTGAACCAATTTTAATAGTTGATTGAACATATTTTCTTAAAATACTTAAAAATATCATTTCCATGGTTATATTTGGGAGAATAACATTTTTGAGAATAAAAATATATCACGTAAAACAAATATTCCATGTTTATTGATTTAAACAAGATTTTTTGGTATATTCCCTGTATTTGTTTTGCAAATTAGCATGCCTTCATAACCTTGGGTGTTTGCTGCCTTGATAGGTATGGACCTTGGATGGACACCAATCTTGTGGTTCCACTAGAACCCAACAAATGTCAAGTAATATTTAACTACTATCTTGAACATTTTCTGAAGGTAATTTCTTGTTATTTAAGCATATGCCTAATGCCTGATACTGTACCATTACCATGATTCAATATCTAAAATGTACCTGGTGTTAACTTACTTCACTATCGACCACATTGTACCCACTGTATATGGGATTAAATTTGAAGAAAATAGCCACCATTAGGGGCTTTAGCGGGAAAGAGTTATTGGTTAATGACTAGGATATGGAATGTTAAGAAATGAGAAGTTCAGATCTTTGCTTGTCATACTTAGAATGATTTCATGAAAATATTAAAACCACTCACTTTTTGCTTTGATGGATTCTGTGTAAAACGTAGTGAAGCCTCGAGTTTTTAATTAATATATTGTTTTCCAGAAATTAATCCACGATTTATGCTCATATTAATGGCTCCATTCTTAAAAGGACTGAGTCTTTTAGTTTCTGGTTTTTCACTCTGCAAATTATCGAGGTTAGAAAAATAGATAAATACTACTTATAAAAACAATTGCAGTCAATTTAAAACACTAACGCGTACTCCCTTCTCTTTGACTAAGCAGGATGACACAGATTTCATAGAAAAAAGTTTCCAACATAGTGAGAAAGTGCAGGTAAAAAGCATTGGTTTTACAGGCTTGATTAGAAATTTTCCTCTAGTTGTGGTTGTTGATGAGCAGATAGAAGATATTGTGTTGTGTGAAGGTGTCCAGAAGGGCCTTCGGTCCCCAGCATATTGTGTGGGCAGATATGCTCCAACGGTTGAGCAGGCCATGCACCATTTTCATTGTCTGCTGTATGAAAACCTGACAAAATAAATCCCCATCAGTTACTCGAAGTTATTACATGGTCGGGACTATGTACCATGCAGTCCCAAACAATCAAGTGACATGTAATTATACCTCTTAAGAGTACAAAATGTCACATGAAAATTGGTCAGGACTACCTAGTCCGAAACTATGTAATAATTTCGTGTCAATTAAAGATGATAAAGTAATAAACTACTGCTGCAATCAATAAGCAGAGACATACTTGCACTGGGTGTTTGACTGAATTTGAAATTGATGGATGTTGAGTAAATACACCATTAATGAGGATTCTGTTATTTTAATCAGTCTCTCGAAGTTGACATATTACAGGCTTGTGACTTGCAATAGTTGTGGCCTTACGAATTTCTTGCTGAATTTATTAGCTGTTTGGAATTACTGAGGATCATTGTGATTGTCGTGTAATTCAAATTTGCTGTTGTCAATAGGACATGTTCTATTGTTCCAGTTTAAATTATGGCCATACGGACTGGGGGAACGAATGCTTAAAAATATCAGATCTCCTAAGATTGAAAAATTGACGTACCTGAGAATTATTGTACAGTAAAATCTTACATTTTTTTAAATATTATATTACTCTTAATTTTTTATTTGTTCACATTTCAATTACTTCTCTCAAAACTAATTACTTTCAATTCATCTTAATTTTTTTAATTAATTATACCCAACATCCTCATAATTGGGTATATCTACTTAAATATTTTTTCTTTGATTTTCAATTATTATCTAAATTTAAAAATACACGTAAAAGACAAATAAGAAAGAAGCTAAATTGAAACAATGAATTGGAATATTATCATTCATCTCTCCCAACTTTTCAAACACACGAAAATATAAATCAGCGTTTGTCAAACTGAAAATACACTGGTGGTAAAAATAAAATAAAATTAAAAAGACTAGCTGAAATTCCGTATATGACAAATCTAACCTTGTTAGAACCTAAATATAAACAAATCCAACTTTTGTTTGGATCTGTAGAATCTCTGTACAACTAACTAGAATACTATTTTCTATCACCAGAATAATGTAGGTAAACCTGTCAATAACCTGAGACGGACGGGAGAGAGCGAATCAGCAAGACTCTGGTGAGAAGCCTCAGATTCCATCCTTTAATTTCCTCTACGAAGACATTTTCGGAAGAAGTTACTGAGTTCAGTCTTTGGTACTCGTATCAGTTTTCCAACCACAGCAAGAGGCCAGCTGAGAGAATGGGGAGCAGGAGAAGAATTACAGTTAGCATGCGAGCACAGGACTCTAGTCTATATTAGCATAAAATCCATCATTATCCTTCGAGACTTCGAGTTATACATATACATACAGTATTAAAAACAATCAAGGTCCTCTCAAACTTCCATCAAAAGCAATCTCCAACAAAAACTCATCGGAGAAGAAAATAGAATGCAAAGAGCAATACGCACTACGCATTCGAGTACGTGAGATCATCAACTGACCTGATAAATGCTATAATAACAGAAATGAGCCACTGCTTCCAATTAAGCTTGGCTGTTTTAGTGAACTTCCCAAGATATTCAATGATGACAATCTGAAAAACAGTAACAAAGTTTATGGTAGCCCTACCTATATGTTGTAAGTAAAAGCTAACAACTAGAGAAGACTTCTAACATGACTAACTAATGTGCCTCAACACCATGGGCCCCCTATTAAAGTAAACCCCAGAAGGGAGAGGAGGAATAAGGGCAGTTTGGAAAGTGGAGTGGAGGAATATGTTCTGCATGTCTCAAACAGAGGGGATACTAGGCAGGAGGGTATTGGAGAGGATGATGCAGCAAGAATGAGTGGAGCGTGAGGGTGAATATGGAGGGAGGTGCAGGGGTATCATCATTTGGGTAGATTTGGGGTCACTAATGACGGGGCAGTGAAGCACTAATTCTCGTGGGAGTTTTTGTTTTACCTTTCTGCATTTAAATTTTCTATTTCCATTGTAATCAGAACTTGGTTCTCTGCAATATTCTACCGAATCTGTAGTAATATCAGTATCTATTGCTAACCTGAAGCACAACAGTTATTCCTACTATCCCCATAAAGAGGTAGTTTCTTGTGACTCCCTTGAATATGTTGAATTTATCTGGCTTTCGGGCATTAAATTCATTGAAGACCTGCAGTTTTGGAAGAACATTTTCTCTGTCATCATTTAGATGAAAATAAAAAAGAAAAAAGTGCAATTATAAGATGGCTACCAATATAACTACAAATACAAGGTGAAGAATGAATTGGACATGAATTCATAACCTTTTTCTGATATCTAAAGGATTTAGCAGCAACGAAAAACAGAGGATCAAGCATTGATACAAGAGTAACCAATATGAAAATGGAAAAGAAAATATGAAAAGAAAACGTGGTAGACTTTATTTCTGTCAATGAACACGATTCTTTCATGGAAGTCCCAAGACTCTCCCCTCAACAACTTCTCAACTAACTCCCTCCCCAATTCCCCTCTTCATTTATAGTACTGCGTCTACAAAATTCCCTGCATGGCAGGATGCACTTTTATCTTTCCTCGTGTACTTCTTAATGAGTAGGGTCTTATTCCTTCATTCATCGAGGATTGAAAAGAGGAGAGAGCACTCGTGAGTCCAAATGGCATCACAAGGAACTCTGTTCCCTCGTTAGTCTGGAAAGCTGTTCTTGGAACCTCCTTCATTCTTATTTGATGATACCCAACCTTCAAATCCAATTTAGAAAACATTGCTGCCCTAGCCAATTCATCAACAGCCGTCAATCATAGAGATAGGGAATTTATATGGAACTGTAATCTTATTTAATGCCCTATTATAATCCACACAAAATCTCCACATGCCATCTTTTTTTCTTCACTAATATGATAGGGATAGAATAGGGGTTTAGTCTTGATCTAATAGTTCCCGCTTTCAACATTTCTATTCTACCACTAACTTTTCTATTTAGGTTTTTTTTTTTTTTATAGTGGGTGTACTTGTAGGGGCCGCAATTTAGGAATGTTGGCCCCTTCAAGCTTATAGCATGGTCCTGCTTTCAGTGATGTATGAAATTTGCATATTATTTTTGGTAGAATTTCATTAAGAGTTTATTGTTTTATTTAGATTTGTAGGTCTTTATTTTATGTTTTTGTTCAATTTAACTGTTTTGTTTATTTGGGATTTGCATATGAAATCTATTGGGCTTAAGCAGAAATCACTAAGTTCTCCATCATTGGGCCCAGAAACAAAAAATTAAATGAAAAGCCCAAGATACAAGTGGGAGATCAGAGCAGCTTTAGAAAGGGAGACTCATTCTTTGCAGAGTCGTCTTGTGCTTAGCCATCTTGCACTTAGAGATCAAGAACGAAAGTTGGAAATCAAAGAGGGCAAGGTCAAGGACAATCCTGAAGATCCAACAAAGGCTGCAAATATTCAGAGATTAGAAATTGGAGCTCGTCCTACCCTTTTCTATGCTTTTCTTGTACTTTTTTATGGGTTATTTCATGATTAACACCATTATTAGGGATTGTAAATTCACCATGAGCTCAATCACAATAAAGACGATAATTTTCATCTTTAAAAAGACATAGTAACTTCCTTTGTTCTATAATGTGGTTTATATTAAGGAATAAATATTTCTGCAGATTTTAATGTAATTAAGAGCCCTAAATTAACAGATAGATCATAGATGGACAAGTCTTGTTTCACCAATATTATCCCCCTCCTCCCAACCCACACACAAATAAATAAACAGATAAACTCAAATATGAAAAGTAGTGGCCCGCCACTGAACTTAGTAGAGCTTTGTAAAATAACAACTTACTTGACAAAGAACAAATGCATTGAATATCAGAGAGTTCTTCACTTTGGTTGCAGGGCGGTTGGGCTCATCCCTCAAACCCAGTAAGCTCACACCTCGGAAATTAAGTATAAGCAAGACAGACACTTGGTACATTGCCTGAAAGATTCCAGCCATTATTGATGATTTAGAGACAGCAGAAATAATATGCATAAGCAATGCATTACAGTTTTAACATTCATTTGTTAGTTGTTTGAGGCTTGGTCCACATCAAGATAAAATCCCTGCCAGCTCCAATGAGAATAGGGGTGCTACTAAATGAGAAACAGAATTCACCTGTATCAGCAGATTCCTCCACATAATATTTGATACAAGAGGTTCTCTGTACAGCAAAAAAGATACAGTCAATTTCATAACACAAAAACCATTAAAAAAAAAAAGGCACTGCATTTGATGTTCTGGTAATGGAGCTTAGGATTGTCCACTAGCACATATGTAAAATCCATGCAAGCATAACCAATTCAACATTCACTGGCATCTTTACAGCTTTTGGCTACTGATTATTTTGAGAGTGATTCACAAAGCTTTTAACAGCATCAATGTGTTACTACTTGCTCACTTTAATTGTACCCTGTGGTTTTGGTATTTTGTGAAGGATATATCACTTTGATCTTGTGCATTATTCTTCTCTCTTTAATTTTCTTGCTTGCATTAAGAAAAGGATGGGAAAAAAAATTGACCTTCGACCCTTAGGACTTTGATCCATCAGAGAATCAGTTGGTGGTTCAGTTGCCAAGGCTAATGCTCCAAGAGTATCCATGATAAGATTTACCCAGAGAAGCTGTTGAGAAATTAATGAAGGTATAGTTCATAAGGATAGCCTTCTGAATAAATGAGGGAGCACAAACCAGTTAGAGACAAATAGAAATCAAACCTGTACTGTATTTAGTGGGATGTCACCGGTGGAAAATGCAGCAACAACATTTATAACAAGTGCTGCTATATTGACTGTAAGCTGAAACTGGATAAATTTCTGAATATTTGCATATACTGACCGCCCCCATTTGACAACCTGAGTTGGCGAAAGAAATTGAAAGGCAGTACCACTTATGCTTCAAACATCAATTCGTAATCAGCTTACATAAAATAATATCTCAGGCTATAGGATACACCTTAACTTTATACCTCTCACAAAACAAAAGTATTCAAAAAAATTATAATTCTGCATTTCAAGTAATGCCAGAAATGAGTACCAACCTTCAAAAAGTAGATGTTAAACGTGCATCATTTATAAGAACAGTTCAAAATCTCCCAAATAAGAAATGAGGACTAACCTTCACAACTGAAGCAAAATTGTCATCCAAAATAATGATATCAGAGCTCTCTTTAGCAACTTCTGTACCTTGGATACCCATTGCAAGACCAATATCGGCCTAAACTCAAAAATAGAGTCACAAAAACAACCATGAAAACAAAAACTAGTTTACGTAATTTGAACCAAAAAATGTGTCTAAACAATAGATTCTAATAGAATATAAAATTAACACAGCAATAACAATGTTGGCAACTTGGCATCAGTTATACTCACGAATTGTATCATTAATTCACTATAATTACTGTCATCATCTTAACATGTATCTAAGATGAAAAATAAAAGCACATCCCGAAAATATAAGAAATGCCTTGCAAACCTCATGCAGTGCGGGAGCATCATTTGTTCCATCTCCAGTTACAGCCACAACATGCCCCTTCCTCCTCAATGCTTGCACAAGCAAAAGCTTGTCATTAGGAGATGACCGTCCCATTACCTATTACATAGCATAGACACTTAATCTCGTTGCCTAAACAATTACATCACTAAGGCTGTTATATTTGTTGGATTATACCAATATCTTTTCAACAATATCTGCTCTCCCTTCTTCTGTCAAGGCACGAAAGTTTTTTCCTTCAATGATGATTGGCTCTGTAGCATCAGAATTTGAACCCAGTATTCCACACTCCACAGCAATTGCTCTTGCAGTTTTAACGTTGTCACCAGTGACCATTTTTACCTGGGATTAGAAATCCAAACCACGCAAATTAGTACTTTTCATAAGTAGAAAACTGCACATGCCTTGCATACTGCATTTCTTAACCTAAACAGTGCTCATTTTGCATGACATTGAAGATCAGAAGAACCTATAATAGAAAAATTGGCAATTGCATTTTCGTCATATCAAAATCAATGACAGGTTTTTAAATATTTAAAAACTCACATAAATGGTACTATTAGGTCTTTATCATAAATCCATTCTTTTACATCTAATAATTAGTGTGTGTAAAACCCCTGCATTTCTCAAGGTTTACCCTCTACAAGAAACGTAATAACTAAGTCTAAACATTCCACCATTAATAATAGTTACGATACATGCAAAGATTTAATATATTGTAGTTTTTAATTCATGAAATTCATATCAATAAAATTAATTTAGATAAATTATCAAGAAAAAATTAAGATCATTACATCTTTATCTTCACTGGAGATGCTATCAAAAGCAGTTATATACCAGTGATTACAATAACCAGTGATGGTCCTGGAGAAGTGGACCAATTGGAAAGGAACAGTAAGAAGGTTAGGAAAGTTCTAGGAAGGGGGAAAGGTCGCAGGTCTAATCCTACCAACAAAAACTAACAATTAAAAAAAAATCTGCTAACAAAAACAAACAATTAAAATTTGCGGATAAAAGAAAGTTATGAGATGAATAGATTATGCCTAATTGTGAGTTTGGTACTGCAGAAGAGGGAGAAGGGGACAAAGAAGAGCAACAAAATGCAACAATTTTGGAAAAACATGCACCGATAGGCAACAAAATTATGCTATTTTACCTAAGTGCCCTTTCTTGTCTGCGCATTTTATCAAGTATAAGGACAAAATGGTATTTTGAGTAACAATCTAATTTTTTTTCTTTTTTTTTTTTACTTATTTAACAAACCACTTTAATTTTTTTCTGCTTTCATTCTATTTCTTTTCAACCAAACAATCTCTCTTTCGACCCTATTTCTCTTCTTTTCTCACCTACCTACTTCCTCTCCCTCGATTTCTTCTCTGCCTACCAAACAGCCTAAGTCAGAACTGGTATTTCCCCTACAGCATGTAGCGCGGGCTAGGGCCCTCATCTCACCCAAGGTTTCTTCATATAAGGAATCCCAGCTGTTACATTGGTGGTTTCTGTATCTTTTATGCTTGATGAGCATGCCAGACATTGAAGACTGTAGAGGATTATAACATATATGTTGCTTACTAGCTCTTATTGTGATAAACAAAGAGAACCTTGCCCAATAATAGAAGCTTCAAGAGGAGCATGCAAAACTCCGTAAGCCATGGTGATAGTTACTTGACTATCCTCTAGTGGAAGAATTTGGGGTTTCAATTTTCTCAAGACTCGTAAGGAGCAGCTTAGAAAAAAAAGGAAGAGAGAGTTAATGCCATAGGGCCCGTTTGGGTAAATAGCTTAAATAAGCATTTTTTCAATAAAATCAAATGAGAGCTTATTCATAAGCTTGATTGTGAAACGTACTAAATTAAGCTAAAAGAGCTTATTTTTATAGGTTTCTCCATGAAGCTTATTGAAATAAGCTCTTATGAACGCCCCTTCAAAAAGATTATTATTATTTTGGGAAAAACTTCATAGTTTTCTCAATTTATCTCAAGATTTTTTTATTTTTATTTTGCAAATAGTATAGTTATGGTGAGTCCCACCATTTTTAAAAATATTTCCATTCTCTTTCTCTCACACCAAACACCACAAATTAATTTCATCCTATTTCCCTCTTACCAAACAGGGGCAGGGGCTAAAAGTCAGCAATGGGTGGAAACATTGACCACTTAGGAGTACAAATAGAGTACTATAACATGTTATACTCGTCTCAATGACCTAAGTCGCATAATGGAACAAAATGAATTTCAACATCAAAAGCATGTATTAATACCTTAACCCCAGCCTTTTGGCAAAGCTTCACTGCATCTTTGACACCAGGTCGACAAGGATCCTGCATTTCAATGCATAATGGGCATAACACAAATAGTAAGAACATATTGAAATGATAGAAATTAACGTGTGGAAATCATGTAACAAAATAAGTAATAATAGTGCTAATGTGATTCAAGATAAAACTAAGAAAAAGGAAAAAATGTAACATCATATCAGACAAGAATACAATCAGGACGTATTAATACTGGTAACATAACAAAGATGACAATGTATTACGACTAAAGGGTTATTTACTTGGAAGAATAAAGGAAGGACAAACAAAATATATAGGTTTGACAGTTACAACAGTTAGTTAGAAAGATAGATAGTGGATGTAAGGCAAGTGGGATCATCTGAGAAGATAACAATTGTGAACTGAGCATTAGCTCTATTCGTGAAGTTTCATATATCAATAACAGCTCCTTTCCATTCTTTCTTCTTTTCATTCTATGTGCCAACTCGCTTATTCATGGGTTCCCAACTCCATGACAATATAATTTGTAGAGGAAATATTACCTTTAGGCCAATAATAGCCAATAAAACAAGATTATCCTCTGGTAATGACCAGTGAGCAAGTTCTTCCTCACTAGTTGGAACATTCTTCATTTCATATGATCTATATGCAAGCGCAACACAACGTAGACTATCAGCAGCCATATCTTCAATAGCTTTTTTAAAAGTTGACATCTGTGAGCCAGAAAAATTTCACTTAAGGGAACATTATCAAAATCAGTAAAAAACAATAATCAAATGCCATCCAACAGTTCATGTAATACTCGTATTTTCTTTTTGTTTCATGAGTGTATGTAATGATAAAAGATCCAGAAAAGAGGAGACATAATAGGAAAACTTAGCAAAAATTCTATTAAGATATAATCAGATAAGGTTTCCAAACAGGAAAAATTTGATATGGAAGAAAAACCAATGTCTTTGGTTAACTATTTATCTAAATATTTAACTATTTCCTCAACCTTTGCTTCATCCATCTCCACCAACTGATCATTTGCATCAAAATACCGTGTACAGCAAGCTAGGACTATCTCAGCAGCACCTTTCCAATGTATATGGATTTCAGAGTCAGACTGCGGAAAAGTATAAAATTATTAGCAATAGTGGTCTGGATGACAAACAAGATATAGTACATTATCATATAATATATTAGCTCCCTAATAATGTATCAGTTTAGAACAGAAGCAAAAAATTTACATATTTGAATTAAAATGCCAACAAGGTATTACCACCCGTGTTGCAACTCCTCCTCGCTTTTTTTCTGAATTGAATGGGAATACATGAATAATTGATGAGTCTGATCTGGCAGTGTCAAAATTCATCCCAAGCTGAAATTGATCTAAGAGTCATAAATAGTTGTAATTGCATAAAGCTCCTTAAAATGAAGTTGAAATTTTAAGTTTCAAAACAGACCTTAATTCCCCACTCTAAAATTGCCTTTTCTGTTGGTGATCCAGAAACCTCAACATCCTTACCACCCTGTTATGAATAGATCATATATTAGTAAAATTATGACATTATTTTTTTTTGGGGGGGGGGGGGGGGTCGCTGAGCAAAGTAAAACATTTCTATTATACCTCAGGGATATATACACTTCCATTAGTGTTTTGTGCAACACCTTCAATCAGCAAAGAGCAGAGCATATGAGAGAACTTTGATTCCTCGTGCGGAGGAGCAATCTTCTTCCCACCACCAATCCAAGCCTCAACCACAGTCATCTATCTCAGAATTTAGGGAAAATTAAAATTTTATGGACACAATATTACCTTCATCAACACCAACAGAAATAAACTACTTCCTAAAACTATTCACCCAAAATAAATAGCTAATGATCAACCCTCAGACCATGATCCTTTGCCTATTCGTGTTAGTTGAAATTCTTAACTCCTAATCTTACAAGTTGATATGTTTCCTACTTGACATAAGCTGAGAAGCACATATGCCACAATAGAATTAAAATATTTGCAATAAGTGCTCTCCAACAAGCATGTGTAACATACCATAAATATTATAAATAGGGAATAGGGTTTCAATACTGAATCAGAACTAACCTGATTCATAGTCAATGTTCCAGTCTTATCACTGCAAATGGTTGTGGCTGACCCCATTGTCTCACAGGCAGAAAGTCTCCTCACCTGCAATTCAATGTGTTATATTAAACAGCATTTCTCAAATAGATATGCCAAAATCCTAAAGCACAAACGAAAATTGGCATACCAAAGCTTTATCTGCCATCATTTTTTTCATTGAGTAGGCAAGTCTATAAAATAGTTGATGTGAAACAATGTTAGTAGCGAGAAATAAGATTTAAAGAGAGAGTAACAATATCGCAGATAACTAGATATTAAAGAGCACATTGACAATCTAAAGTGGATAGAATAGAGATAATGATGGCATCATATAATGATAAGAAAATAAAAAAATGGCAGAAAATCTACATTGGACCAATATTGGGTACACTCATTAAAAGAATTAAGGATCAAATATATATATCATATTAAAGTACAAGGACAATGACATTGTTATCCATAATGTGCAGTAGCAGCAATGTTAATGTTACCACATCCATCAAGACTAAGTAAAATCTGGATAAAAATTATCAAACTTACGTTAAGGTAACTGCTAAAGGCAGCCCTTCAGGCACTGCAACCACTACAATGGTGACCTACATGATCAACACATTACAATCACCTCATAGTTATTAATGTTAAAGCTTGTGAAAGTTTATGAATATTTATCTGCAAATGGATCATATATGTTCAGGTATTCCAGTACTTATTAATGACATACCGCGACAGTGAATATCTTAATCACTCCATCAATAGCATCACCAACTTTGGTCTTGCCCGCTATAAATTGAACACTTCCATCTGGGTTTCTAGTATGCCCAGAGAAATATCTGTGCATATAGGTTTGCCATTTCAGAGAAATGTTTAAAAAGAAATGGTTAAATTGCAAATTATCTACTTCAACTTTGACCATTTGGCAAATTGGTATTTTAATTTTGGCAATTAACTCAACAAATGGCAAATTACCCTTGCTTTCAATTTTGACAGTTAACCAAATGAGTTAATAGAGAATAAGCCCTATGCTTAAAATTAAGCAGGTTTTGACAGAAGTGAAATCCCAAGGGATGTTAACTACAAAGAATACACCACAGGGGACTATTTGATACAGGGTCAGAGTTAAAGATTTGCAATTTAAACTAAAATACAATCAAATCATAGAAAGAAACAGATAGAAACCTGGCCAGTAGCACCATCAGAACAACGACAGCCACAGAGAGTCCAACAATACCAATTACGGTAGCTAGACCATTTAAGCGAACCTATATTGAAAACTTTATGTAGGTAAACATACTATTAGAAGCAGGAAATAGAAAACAGACTGCATGTAAAAAGGGGACCTGCAAAGGAGTTTCTTCGCCATTGTCTTCTGAAATGCTGGTCATTAGAAGACCCCATTCAGTATTAATGCCAACAGCCGTTACCTGAGGAGGAGAGCAACCAATAAAAAAGAAACATCAGGAAAAAAAATCTGTTTAATCGATAAAACAGATGGACTAAAACTACAAGAATAAATATAATCAATTTAATATATTCAATTATTTAAAGAACTTTTACCAAAAAAACAATTAATGAAAGAATTCCAGTACAATTTAACACATATTTCACCCCTCTAATTTTTCTCTGCCTCAGTTGTTTTCAAAATCAAACAGGGAATTAAATCCCTTCCTGAACAGCATGCATTGAATAATTGACATCATTTCAACGTGACCTTTCAAGGGGGGAAAACGAGAAGTTTCCTTATAGATCCAAATAGGAAAAGCTTCCCGTAAGTGCACAGTTTTAGTAAAACACCAATTTAGTTTCTGAAAGATTTGAAGTTAGTTGCTCTTAGAATGTGGGGTTAGGCCTATCAACCCTACAAAACCGGCTTGTAAGTTGAGGATTATCCCCCACTTATATACTTTAATGACTAAACCACTACCCTCGAGTTTGCACTTCAGGCAACCCCCAAAGAGGCCGCAACTAAGGTGGGCTAAGGGGGTCCGCAATTAAGGCGGCTTTCCAACACTCCCCCCACACCTAGGTATTCCAGTTTGGAGCATGCCAAATGCAAGTGACTCACCAATGGATCTAGGATAAGCTCTAATATCATCTTAGAACAAGGGTTTGGGCCTAACTCAACCCTATAAAACCAGCTTATAAGATGAGGATTGTCTTTCACTTATATTCTTTAATTTGGCTGTATCACTAGCCAATGTGAGACTAAACCACCACCCTCTAGGTTGCACTTCAGCCAACCCCTGAAGAGGCCACAACTAAGGCGGGCTAAGGGGTATGCAATTAAGGCAACTTTCCAACAGTTACATTAATCCCTAAAAGCTGAAAATGTCAATCAATTTAGTTCTTTCTATGGATCAGTTTTTTTCTTCTTTCAAGGACTAGTTTGGTCCACCTCAAATCTTTCAAAGACCAAAATGGTGTTTTACACAATTTTGGGTCCTTGGGACAATTCCCATCTGAGCTATAAGGGTTAAGGTCCACTTATAGGTTATTAATTACATCAAAAACCCTTTGAAAACTCCTTAGGTTTGTAAATAGAATCAAGACAGGACAATTACAAAAAATAGAAGGGAAAATGAAAGTCCAAAATTTACCAGCATAGTTCCACTGCCATCTGCAACTTTACATCCAGAAATCAGAAAAGGATCATTAGAATTTTTTTCGACCTGCAAAAAGGAAAATTATTATCCACTTAAGAAAAGAGAGCAGTAATTAACCTTATTCTCCACAAGATCGAAATAAACACTTACAATCTTGCTCTCCCCAGTCATACTTGATTCATCAATTGCAAGAGAGTGACCAGTGATCAAAACTCCATCAGCAGGGACCTAGAAAAGATCAGTTAAGCACTAAATAACAAAAAATGCAACCATTAGGCATGATATGCAAAAATGACAAGACATACCTGATTACCAATGTTAAGGGGTATAACATCACCAACAACAACATCATATATGGAGATCTCAACTCTTCTACCATCTCGAATAACCTTCTCAAGCACAAATTGAAACATAAAGTTAATGATGATGATGATGATAATAATAAAAGTATTGCTAAGCCAAAAGACAAACCTCCAAATGTATGTTTCTCTTGTGCTCATTTAGGTCTTGAAACTGAAGAGACTGCTTATAATCACTTATAGCTACAAAACAGGAGGACAAACAAAGGAGGGTGTTTTGCCCGTTAAAGGAGAATATTATTAGATATATAATTGTAATTATTATGATAACATCCATAATAAATGACAAAGTTGATAATGGACTTGTGTCTATACCAAATGCATTTTATATCAAATAGCAAATTCAGAGCAGAATCTTAAAACATGTAACTAAATGCTTTAATGCATTATCAACTTTCTAAAGACAATATATTAATACCTGTAACAAGAATAACAAGAATAACTGCAAAAGCAATGCTTCCCCCGTCATACCATCCTTCCTTAAGACCCTGAAACAGAATTAACTCTGAACTTGATAAACCTAATTCCTAGCATCAACAAAAACATATTCCTAATCCCAGATTATGAAGGAAAACTGTCTAGCATGCAACTGACATTATCCAAGAATACCAATAAGGAAGAATTACAAGAAAAATGGGCAATAGGACAGCACACGGTTGGAGGATTAATTTTTGTATGTGGGCTGAGTTAGTGTGTGTGGGTGGGTATGTTTGTGGTTTTTGGGGGGGGGGGGGGGGGGGGGGGGGGGGAGTACAGTAATTAAAGAGCAGTGCCAGTCCAAGACATATTTGTATGCATTTTTTAAGAAAAAGTTTATGTTCAGAATGAGACAAGTACACTATCTCCACTAAGTAAAAAGACAGACTCCTGACAGGATTTTCTTTTTACAATATGAGAACAAAGAATTGCATCATAACTTTGTCAGCCAATCTCACCTCAGATTTTATCCCCAGTGCTAATGAAGCCATTGCAGCAACCATTAAAATAATCAAGGTCAGATCCTTGCAAGCATCCCACATAAACATCTAAGGAAGGCAACAAAAACAAAGACATCAGTACAATAACACTCCAATAAAAAGAGGATTACCAAATGCTTAATGTCCACCAAAATTTTTACCAAAAAATTTCTTCCACTCTTTCGTGGGTAGTTGTTGGAGCCGAATGCACTCCTCCGTTTCAGCAAGTCAGTATCATCACCCTGAATCCCCTTCTCTAAATTGGTTTTCAACAAATGTGATAACCCTACAACCTTATAAAGTGATTCAGAAGAATCATGTGAATATTACAACACTAATCAATACAATTCAGATTTAACAAAATTATTCTCAGCACAATTACCCCTCCATTTTCCTGCAGAGCAGTAGCATCACGGTTCCTTGAAATTGAAGAAAGTTGTTCTTGTCCAACTGAAAATTCTCCAGTTGAGCTTGAAGGATGTTTTATAGTTCCTAATCCCAACAGTTAAATGCACTGAGCATTGATATTGAAAAGAAAAAAAGAAAAAAATAGTGCCTATGCTTTTAATATACCAGGCCAACTAACTCAAAAAAATTATTTAATAAAGATCTAGGGAGCACCAAGCATCAGTACACAAATCAATTTCAACTTTGCTATTTAAGTTCAGAATTCAATTTACAAATACCTTTTATCACTGTAAAAAAGGATAGAAGTAGAATCCCAAAATGATAATCATGCCCAAGACTCTAGGCCTCTAGCAGTAGAAAGATAAACACAAATGGTAATTGGATATATCCTGGAAACACTTTCAACTTAAAGATAATACTACAAACACCTTTTATCGTTGTAAAATAGTATAGCACTAGAATCCCCAGATGATAATTGTGTCCAAGGCTCTAGCACTAAAATCAGTATCACATATGATAATTGGATATATCCTGGAAATAGTTTAGAATTAATACAATAATACAAACACGGAAACACCTTTTATCATCATAAATTGAAAACTATAGCACAAAATCCCCACAGTTAGGATGACAAAAATTAGAACACTTTTGATCATTATGTAAGACTAAGACTGTTAAAAATCTCTGTAATAATCATTATTAAACATTATGTATGCTGAAAACTAACATGTAAATATATAGTAACAAAACTATATAAAAGCGAATGAACAAGTCATAAAATTACAATTGAAATGTTAAAGGAAGTTGATTTGCTAAAAAGATAATTAATTCATATCAAACAACATGTCAGGCATCAATCTTGGAATAAATATCAATAAAAACCTGCTAAGTCAAAACAATTACGATACTTGACTTCTAAGCTACAGGTTTTCCAGACAAATATGCAGCAACTCACATGAATATTATGCCATTAACAATAATACGGCTTATCAAGGGAGATCGGTGATGCCAAGCATATATAATTTCAGACTTTTTCCAGACCATTATGTAGCTAATCAGGTGATAGTATAGCAGTAACTAAAGTGACCTTTCTTTATGAGCAAAAATGGTACAAAAGTACAACAAACACTAATCAATTATGTTCACCAATTACTAGAACTGACAACCTACATAGCCAAACAGACCAAAGTACTGAACTCATGCAGATTAGCAGAATAAAAGTCAAAGAAAAAGATATACTGCATAAGATAAGTAAAATAACATTAAGAGAGTAAATTTTATAAATTGCAGAACAATAATAAATATCTAGTTACTTCTAACAAATTAGGAGACAGGAGTAAGCTTTAAATAGGAAAACTAATTTGAATTATTCGTAAACTACAATTTGTAGACATAATAGTGAGAATAATCTAATGACTCACCATTCATTTGCCCAGCTTCCTTGAATCGATATGCGGCCTAATAGAGTAAATTAATTAATTAGTTCACTTAAGACATGCAACATGAGCAATGATAAAGAAAGTCAACTCAAGAACTGAACTTGAATGGCCCGTGTATGCACTATAACAATTCTTAATATTCGTTTCGTCTCTTCTTCTTTCTTTAAGTCCAAGGTGTAACGAAATCGACGAGAAGCATTGAGCACAAGTGCCGCTTGCTGAAACACAAAAGGAATTATTTGTCTGGTCAGTGAACAAAGCATTGTCTACCAAATAAAAATAAATAAATGCATATGTGTCAAAACAGTCAAATACAAGTAGCAATGGATGTTAACACAATAATTGTAACATGGGACTCTAATACTGCTGAAATAGTATAGGACGATGACTTCAAGTCCCTAATGCAAGATCAAGAAAATGCTCTGTATCTTGCCTTCAGCCAGTTTTGGAAACAGAGGTTTATATTTGTTGGAGAATAATTGCAACCTCAGAGACATCATAAAAATAATGTATCTTCAATCTTCAAACTAGCAGGAAAAAGTCAATTATTAAGTGTCTATTAGGACACCAGAACTGTAGTAGTACTAAGTTCCATTTCACAAACTTAACTTTTTTCCCATGTGAGAATGTTAAACTTTTCTAGTAACTAAATGAATTCTTTCCTTCCAGTAATATAGGAAAATTTCAAAGGTCAGAAGAATTAAGACTTGACTTAAAAGAGTTGATATTCAAGCTTAGTGTTTTCCTCTTTTTATCTTCCCTACAAATGCTCTCATATCACTCTAATATTCTCGTCTCGAATTCCATTCTTGCTTTATTTGCAACTGTGAATAGCATCAATCCTCTTAACATTTAAATTATTACATTAAATCTCTCCTTACTTTTTGTCCCATTATTAAGCACATTATCCCTCAATGACCTTTACAAGAAACATATGGACATATCTCACTGTAGCTTCCTAATTGATGCATTTTCCTAACTATCTATTGTACAGCAAATAAGGGATCCAATTTGTCTTCAATCAAAACTCTGTTAAAATAATTGCAGGAATATGTCCTCCCTCTTGGCTGCCATACACATCAATGGTTGTCAATAAACTTTGAAACGGATGCAACAAAACCTTCAATCAAAATATTCTCTGCTACCAAGCATAGCTGGAGTTAGAGTACAAATCAAAGGATCAAAGCTGGCCTTTCTGCGTCTTAAGTACTTTTTCCCAAAATTATGATGCAGGGTTAACCCCTCACTACCAAGCTTTTCTAGAAGGATTAAGAACTGAGCTTTTTAATGTTGCTGTCTGTAGATAGTAAATATCCTGGACAGCTGCAGGTAGTCCTGACAACACCTCAAATATGTTATTTTCAAGTATAGAAAGGTATTCAAAGTAATACTTTCTATGATTCGCTAATCCTATTTTGGTAAACAATGGTAGTAAACAAAGTGCCATGAATCCAATCCTTTGGAGTACAGTGTTTTGGAAGAGATTCACAAGATGTTCAAAACAGTACTGAAGATCCCAAAACTGTGCTAATTAGAATTTGTATTGTGTTCTCTTGAATACTCTAATGAGTCTAATCTACTCAAGATTTGTTGTTAGAAATGTTGAGTCTTTGGCAACAAAACTTCACTCCACTCCTTATCTTTCTAATAGTATTGTATATTTTAATCAGTCCTCTCCTTCATGCTTTGTGGAGACAGGTCCTTGTTACCGTGTTTTGTTGATATTGAATTAAAAATACATATATATAAAAAAATAAAAAATAAAAACCCTATTTAGTCTCATACTTTAAAACTATATAATTTTTGGACCTTACTCAATGGTAGATTCATAAGAAACAGGTTGTATAAACTTGTCCTATAGCCCACAGCAGAAAAGGTACTTAGGTTTGACAACAGATGAGTACTAGTGTAGATAGCTGCATGAATGCTAAAATCTTGTATTAACAGGGAAGAAATCTCCACTTCTTCCACATAGACCTTTAAATGAAACAGTATATTGCTATCACCAATCAACCAGTACTTGAACTTTGTATTTTTTGAGCCATTTTGATTATTTACTTATCTTTTCAAACATTTTTCCCGGAACCCATACCATCTATCCAGTTGAGGCCGCATTTGGGGAATGGATCATCTCATTTGAGTTCAAGAGACCCTAAACAATACCCCGGTTGAGGCCCCATTTTCTCCATGTCTTTGTCTCTCTTCACATGACCCTAAGTCCCTAACACGTGAAAAAATTCACTAAGAGGATCCATTCCCCTTCTGCTGCTCTTAAATTTTATAGACCACTAAAATAAAAGGAAGCAGCGCGCTCTCTCTCCTCTCTCCCTCCCTCCTTCCCTCTCTCTCTCTCTCTGTGTGTTTGTGTCAGTAGATATAGTGAAGTTTGGCAAAATATACTGGTTGAACAAGTGGATTCCCCACCTGTATGCATTTATATGTGTGTGTGTGTGTGTGTGTGTGTATGCAGGCACATACATACAAAAAGTGATAGGAAGGGGATGGCACCCAAAATCCTACAAGACAAAGCACCAATAGCCTGCTCGGGAGACCAACAAATGCCCAACCCACAAGATTATTGCATAGGCTAAAACCGCAAACAGTTTTAACTAGCTTCGTTGAAATAGTAACCCATGCCCATGGGATTCATATATTTATTCAGTACAAATTCTAAATCAGAGAAACAGCATCAATCATGTTATTATTATTAAAAATAATATGACAATAATAGTAACAGAGTGGGTTGACACATACCCTCCAACGCCTGAGGCGTTGAACCGGAGCATTCTTTGTTCTGGGAACATCAAATGGATCAGCAGAAAAGTCTCCATCATCAAAATCAGCAGAGAAGCTAGCCTGAGACCCAGCCTCTATGTCTCGCGGCGTCTGGCTGCCAGAAGAACCCTTGGAGAAACTCATACTTCCAAAAACTGTCGCAGGAAAGATGACACCGTCACCACCTAATATGCCTCACTACTACTTCATAGTTTATCATAATAACCATTTTTATTATTTACAGTTCCACTTCCACTCTCAGAAAAAACCTCACCCGATCACAAAAAAAAAAAAAAAAAAAAAAAAAAAATTGGTTCAGTCTTTCTGCTTTGGAATTGAACACTCCAAAACATGTTCGACAAAAAAAAAAAAAAAAAAAAGTTCAAATTTCCACTGATATTTGTCGTTTCGTTATAATTAAAAATCGTAGTTTACCGATCACTGGTCTCTAAATTCAAATCAAACATTTTCAATTGCACAGTAAATTGTAAGCTTTAATAGTGCCTAATGTATATGACTTGCCTATGTATGCACTAAGTAAACATAGTGGCGCGTGGACTTACCGGGAAAATAAAGAGACTATTTATTACTCTGATGGTGATAGTGGTATTCTGGTCTTCGTCTTCCTCTTTCTCTGCAACCTTAAACCATTCAGAGGAGGAAACGAATATTATTAAACTAATAAATAACGCAACCGCATCTGAAACAAACAACAATTTAAATTTAATTTCCATTTTCCATTCACGAGATTTTCACCTTATGCAACAGAATCCCCAAAAAAAGAATATAGGAACGGTTTCCCTCCTTCGACGAGACTTCGTTTCACGATTTAAGTGCAGCATAATTCAGTTACGCGCCAAAAGTATATTCTCTTTTACTTTTTGTCATATATAATATTTTTAAAAATTTTCAATTTCTAATAGAAGCCTTTACGTGTTATGAGGAAAAGTAAACGCGACGCTTCCTGTACTGGAAAGTGTGTTTAATGGGCACAACAGCAGGAGAATGAGAACCTTTGACTTTTGAATATATATTGATTTGCATTGCATGAGAAGGAGTATTTGAAAGAATATATGGTTGAAAGGGGACGAATAACTAACTAGTGGTACAAGTAGAGCAGTCACTAGTGCTAATGCTAATGCGTGGGATTCAATGACTCCCATTTCACAGTTCAGTTCACGCGTGGCAATGACCAATGGCATATCAACAAAGGAAAATAAGTCCCAACCATGACCAGAAGAAGAAGAAGAAGAAGAGGGGAAATGTTAATGTTACCTTTGTTGTTTCTGGTAGTATGCAATTCAGTGAAATGAAATCATACAAAGGAAGTGCCAAACCTATTAATAGTGCAAAAGCTACCCTAGGCAGCCAGCCAGCGCGTATGCTCGCTCAGTCGTATATTTCATATGCTGGCAAGCACCAAGATACTATCTAACATACTTCTTTTAACACATTTTTTATTTAAAAAATCTTTAACACGCTTTTTTTTTTTTACTCATTCTTTGACACACTTTTGTTAATACTAATTAGGAATTAGGAAAGTATTAATAATATATTTTTTAACACATTTTTTTATATATTTTTTTAATTAATTAAAACTTATTGAAAATTAAAAATAAAAATAAGTAATCATTAAATATAATAAAAGACTCATAAAATCTTATTATTTTTAAAAACAAAATTAGCCAAGAAAGAGGGTGAAAAAGGTACGTTTGTATCATTTTTCTACAAATTATGAATTAGAAGTCAAATCATAAAATACAACTATTCCATAATATATTTTTTAATAAATTTTAATCAATCAAGATGTGTGTCCAAAATATTATTAAAGAATACATAATTAATACTTTTTTCGTCTCAAAATAATAGTTGTCCTAAATTATTTTATATAGATAGAATAAAGAAAGTAATATTTTATAAAATTAACCTTATGTCATTATAAAATTATTTATAGATTTCATTGTTCACTATTAATACTATAAAATATATAAGTAGAAAAAAATAATTAATATTATATTAAAAAATTAAAATGATAATTACTTTATGGAATAATTTTTTTCTCTTATCTATAATCTATAACTATTAATAATGAGAATTATCCTATTTAGTATATATATTTCCGTGAATAATTTTATCCTTAAACTACTTCTTAATTCAAATTTTTATTTTAACTTACACTAACTTTTCACTATTTTTAGATTATTAGTTTTTTTTTAATTCTGTCATTTTTTATTAACTATATTTAACTTCTATTTTTATTATTTAAAAATTTAGAGAGATACCTGCTTCCCCTGCTATGAATAATTATAATGAGAGGGATGAATAAGTGGTATTTAGTATTAAAGAGTAGCTTATAGCTGCTTCCCACCACAACCAGCAATGTAATTCAAGAAGCATGCACTCCGTACATTATGGCAAAATGCACGCCGTTGCGGTGACAAATCTGAATTCAAACGCGGGAGTCATTAATTTTTGTTGATAGTTTTTGTTCTCACGCTAATGCATCTATCTCAAATTTTATTTAATTAAACTTCTCTAAATTATTAATTTAATATATTTTTATACTTAAATTAGATTATACTCCTTATTCTCTTAATTATACATTTTTAATATTCTTTTTTTTTTTTTACTCTTTTAGTGGTGTATTTCAAAATTAATTGTGTTTCTTAAATCTCAAATTTTGGGTAAACAAAGATGAATCATATTTAAAACATGATTGAAGGATAGGTGGGGCATGGGATGATGGGATCATTCAATGGGGAAATAATTATTGTTTCTTCAACGTTGGAGAAAGATTTTTTCTTTGAAGTCTATTTGGCACGCAAAATAAGAATTATAATTTTGTATCAATTAAAATTAGTTCAAATTATATTTTTTGTATTTATACTGTACAAATATTTAGAACGTAAAATTTTAAGACTAAGTTAAATTATAAATTTATTTTATCATTTTAATTGACAGTAATTATGGGTGGAATTGTGTTGGAATTAAACAAAAGCAATATTTGTCCACATGTGATTATTGCAAAAATACAATGATGATGATAAGATTGTGATGATCGCAACAATGAGACTAATGGAGGCAGTAAATACTACATTGGTTTGGAATAATGTTGAAGATTATATTGATTAATGAAGTGGTTAGAATGATGTAAGTACGGAATAACTAAGAGGATATTGATTTTTTTTTATTAATATGTCATTAATTTGAGGAGAATTGAAATCAAATCCTTTAACTAAGACTATGTTTTGGATGATTTTTAGATTTAAGTTTCAAAAATTTTAAAAATAATAACTAGTTTTTAGTTTAAGCTTTAAATAATTTTAAAATCAATTTTTAAAATATGATTAGTTTCAAAATAATTTATTATAAAAATTTTATATTATATTAAATTAGTTCAAGAGTATTTTTGTGTAGGAATGATGGTGGTAGTATCAGCAGCGACAACAGAGAAATATTAGTGATAACTGCGATGACAATAGTGGTAGAAGTGATGGTGGTGTCAATAGTGATAGTAGTGACAATAATAGTGGTGGTAATAATGACATTGGTGGTGATTGTGGCAACAACGTTGGTGGTAGTGGTAGTGACAGTGACAGTGACGATGGTAGCAATGATGCAATGGTGGTGGTGGTGATAATTTTGGTAGTGTTAGTGACAATGATAGTGACAATGATAATAGTGATGGTGGCAGCCAGTGACAATGGTAACAAAGGTGACATTAATGGTGATGGTGATAGTAATGTCCATGATAGCGATAGTGGTGTCGACAACTAGTGGTGATGACGAAGGTGGTATTGGTGGTGGTGGTATGGTGACAATGACGATGACAGTGACAAAGATGATATTGATAGTAGTGGTGGTAGCAAAAAATGTTATTGCCAAATGTGGAAAATGTGTGCTTTTTCAAAACTAAACCAAATTTATAACACTTTTTTTATATTTTGAAAATAAGTGTAAATGTATTTCAAAAATAATTTAAAAATCATTTTAGTTCCATTTTGTCAAATGTGATTTGTATTTGAAAATTGCATTTAAAAACCAAAACAACTACCCCAAACAAGCCTTGAGATGTTGAATTGAAATATTGTGGGCAGAAAAAATGTAATTGAGACTTTTAGAGGAAAAACTTCATTAAAAATGTCATTTGAGTTCCTCGATGAATATTATTCATTGACAAATAAATATTTTATACCTATAATATGATTATAATCAAATTTAATTTAAATTATAAGATGATATTAAAATTTATCTTAATAATTATTTTAGACCTTTCAGGACACTCATTTCAAATTGTTATTAGATAATTTATAGATATTCGATCTTGTAAACTCCACACTCAATATGATTAATCATAAAGTGATATGATAATAACAATAAAAATTACATAATCTTAAAGATTTTCAAACATAGTTTTAATATTATTAGAGATCTCACGTCATGACTTGGAATATGGTTAAATTACTTTTTATAAGACTCATAACAATCATAGCAAGTGTGTTGTTTCATAGCTTGATTATGAAATTAAGTTTTAAAAATTAACAAACATTATATAGACAAAACAACTATTGTAATGGCCAAGGAAGCAAATAAGAAGTTTTTTGTATTATTTAATACGTAAAAAGTAATTATTTTAAAATTCATTTTGATCTCAATTCACTAAAACCAAATAATAAAATAAATGACATCATCAATTACTCATTATATATAAAAAATAAAAAAAAAACACTTCTATCGCTAATTGAACCACAAGTTTTCCTTATTTCCCATCACTGTTTCCCTCTCAATTGTTTTATAAAAGAGAAGGAAAACATTTGAATCTTTATGTCGGTGAGAAGATAAGATTTAATTTTATATTTAAAACAGTTTAACATTTCACAAAAACAAATTAAAAATGTTACATAGATCAAAACTTTACTGTTTCAGTATTGTACAGTTGAATTTAAACACTGCCCGCACCACAATAATAAGACGGGTAGAAGTGAAAGATTGGTTTAGAGAAATTATTACCTTTACAGAAAGATGGTTGAACTATTTATCCTTGAGCGATATGTTCATAACATCTGCAACACCATATAAGGGATGGTTCATTAATATTATCTTTTGTAATCAACACTTGATGTGCAAAAAAGAACCAACACCATCTTGAAAAATGAGTTATATATTGACCGGTAAGAAGAAGACTATGTGGTAGCTAGCTATTAGAGTTTGAATTTCACCTTATTATAATACGTACATACATGAAATGAAAGGCACAAAACAATGGAAGTATAGATAATGTTTGAAGAATGCTCATTTTATTTGTTGGTTCTGCAGATGTTGTCATATATCCCTCTTTCCTTGAAACTTCCTTTAATTATTATTAACTTTGTTGGATTAGAGGATCAAGTAAGGTATATTGTACTATATTATATAGCGACTTCACTAACTGGACCCAGACATGGCTTGTCCTCCTGGGAAAGGAAAAATGCTCTGATTTTACTATGGTTTTCTGTAACTAATAATCTGGTAAAATTTGAATATTAATTCCTTTTATATATAAATTAAAATCACCTAAATGACTTTTATTTCTTTTAATTATAATAAAATTACACGCAATCGAGAATCGAGTTCTAATATGTATAATTCAGCTGTATGACATCTGTCAGGCATTTTGTCGGCAAAACAAATCTCCTCCTAAATAATGCAACATATTGTAATAAGGTTCAATTGAGAAAGAATCATAAAATCCTCACGCTTTTTTTGACTTGGTTACTTAAAGTCTTCCATGTTATTAGTAAGGTGATTAAAAGCAATATATCCAAATATTTATTTAAATTCTTAATAATAGAATATGTTGTAGGTTTTAAGATTTTTGGTATATTACTTTAGGAAGTAGGTTCAATTATATTTTTTTCATCCATAAATATTAAATGGATATCTTATTTGAATGAGCGTTTTAACTATTTTCATTCGAATCATATTAATAAACAAACTATATATTAACCATTAAATCATTTTCAATGGTTTTGATATACTTTTTTTCGATGCTACTTTCGATCATTTATTTGATATATTCTCTTAATCAGGGCTTGTATTTGTCTGTTCCACAAACTCTCCTAGCAATATTTTAGTACTTGATCGACATTAGATGTTACTTCAAATCTTTGTTTTCAAGTGCACACATTTCCAATTATTTCTTGTTTAATTTAGTCTGTTCGTTCATTCAAGGAGACACTCTCATCCCTTTTTTTTTTAATAGAAATTGGGATTTTATTGCTCAACAGAATTAAGACGCAATACACCATTAGATATGATAAGGTTCAGTTGATAAGGGACCTCCTCTAGTCAGGACATTTCAGAAACAGAAAAGGCTAAACTAGCAAGAAAATTAGCAACTCAATCTCCTCCTCTTTAATTTAGTGAATACAGTAGAATATATTTTATCGATTTATTATTATTCAATCTTAATTCTACTCAATATCGCAAATCATACAACCCTACAATAGTTTTTCCCCTTTAAACTCGAAGGACACCTTTAATAGATAAATGTATACACAATAATTTAGTAATATTTTAAAATTTTTGAGAGATTAGTCTCATGTCCATTTTTATAAATGACTAGCTAATGTATCAAGATTTTGAATCATGGGTTCGATAGATATATGTATTACTAGTATAAATTTGTAAAAGAAAACAATGTATTACTAGCATAAAATTTTTTACATTATTAATTAATCAAAATATACTTTCGACATAACCTTTAAATAATTATTAAAAAAGTAAATAAAATAAATTTATTATATATAATAACTTGTCATTCAACAATATGCATGATGTAAAAGAAATTTATATTGTTAGTATAAGTAAATATTACTCTCTCTTTTTGGACGATCAATTATTTGTTTTTAAATTTTAATAAAAAAATAAAAATGACATATTTAAGGATATATATATATATATATATATATATATATATAACTCAAAGTTAGTTTATCTAAAAAAATGTTCAAATGTAGCATAAATTAAGATTTGTGGATGAAGAAAAGTTTTTTTATCGGTAAGAATCGAAAATATTCTGAGAAGCTCTGACTGAATTTTTTATGTAAAGGGAACGTCACACTTTAATCGTTCATGACGATCTCTCTAAACAAATTTTATGTAAAGGGAACATCATACTCTAATCATTCATGACGGTTTCTCCAAACAAACACAGACTTATCGCCATCTGGTTGAGTTAGACCTTTGAAAGAAAAGTTTAGTTTATCATAATAGTTATTGAACACTAATTAAAAGGGACCTAAAAAATCTGGTAGCATGGAAAGAAAAACCAGAGGCTGAGAATGGAATAGTAGGCATAATACCTGCAGTGAACCACAAAAAGGAAAAAGGATATGATCGATCGATGTCAACAGCCTCGGCCACTGATGAAGCCAAGAGAAACCAAACGTAAGCACGCGATATTCCAGTCCTTAACTTCACCCCAAGTTTAGAATAGAAATAGAATCTGCGTGATTACTTACTAGGCTTAATGTTTAAGTTTCACGCACTGCAGCATTATTGCATTAGCTATATATATAATAATAATAATATAAAGACTCATGAGAATTGCCTCTTCGTCTTTCGTCAACATCAGTGACAGGAAAAGGAGAAATTTCTTGGAAATTCAGTATGAGTATAAGTTTGTACGTACCGGGTCTCTTATTATTATTATTATTATTATTATTATTATTATTATTATTATTATTATTATTATTATTATCTTTTTAATTTCCTTACCAGGTACCATAACATTATTTTTGTTGTAGTACCACAGACCGGGGGAATCGATTATGAATCGACGAACAGGATAGGTAACGAATAAAGCAGGTTAAGATATGATGTGCGACATTATATTATTTCCACTGATCTATCCGCGTGACGCTTAAGTTTTCTAAGACTCGTTATCAAAAAAAAAAAAAAAAAAAAAAAGTTTTCCAAGACGTAAAAGAGATCTCACTTTTGTGTCTTTAAACCGAGGAACAAAACTACTGAAGCATAATGTTGTACTTGGTTGAGATGATAAAAATAAAAATGATATGAGTAAAAGAAACATTTTTGAATTAAAATAAATTAAAGTATAAAAAGTGTGAGACTAATGTGAGGTTCATAATTTTTTTTCAATTTATCTTCTCTTCTCCTCAATCAAACATATCATAAAAGATGTCCTTATTTTTTTGTCTTTCAAATTTCAATTGAGGAACACATAGAGACACATAAAAAAGAGCATAGTTTTAAAACGCATACTATTCTGGTTGATCTGACTAGTTTGTCTGATTAGTTCAATTGTGGACCAGAGATTTAATCGATTTATGTTACATATCGAATCAGTCATGTTGTTGATCTGGTGCTATCGGGTTTGACTGGGCCAATTCTATGATTCTATCAATGACCGATCCAATTGAATCGGTGACCCAGTTTGGTTGAATCGATCGGACCAAAATTATTTTTAAAAAAGAAATACAAAATTTAATGAAAATACAAAAATATGATACAACAAAAAATTGATCCAAGGACCTTAACTTTATTTAGTAGGTTAACTTAGCACCAAACTATCATGATTAACTATTAAATTATAACATAATTAATACATATACTTATTATTTTATATTATTTATACTAGTTTTTGCAGTTCAACTACTGACTCATTTATTCGATCAGTGATCCATCAATCTAGTGTCTCAGTCGAGTCAACGATGGATCCCATTTTTTAAATTATGAGAAAGAGAGATGTCAAAAAACTTCAAAAACACATTAATAGATGGGAAAAATTGATATAGAAAAATTTAATGAGACAAATTTTACATTTAAATTAGTAAAAAAGGGAGGTCAAAAAGTATTTTTTAATATAAAAAATAATCATTGTTTTGAAATAATAATATTAAAAGAATAAAAAATTAAAAGATAAAAGAATAAAACAAGTTTTAGTAAAAATAAAAGATTGAAAATATATGTTGTCCTAGTTTTTAGTTGAGCTCTGTATCTTCTAAAACAAGAAGTACAAGCAGTGAATTAAATTTAAATGCAGAGTTATAACCTTTAATTAAAAATTGACAATTAAATTCGTAGTAACAAAAGATTAAGGGTATGTTTGTATACACGTCTAATCCCATTGGCTTACATAATTCTAAAGTTTCATTTATGAGAAGTAACGATTTCTTGCTTTTACACACATTAAATATTATGGTCTGGTTTGTTCCCCTTCAGATATAGTAGCCTATAGAGTCACCTATCGCAAGAAAGCATTCCATCTCTGATCTCTCCCTTTCAGTTCTTCATCTAGCATGCATGTTTTTCTTTTCATTGGATGTTTGAGTTTTTAAGGACCAAGTACTGTCCTATAGGACACTCCATGAGGCATGAATCCATCACGAGCAGCTCGTACAACAGATGAAATTTCTTGGCAATTTCCAAACAGAAGGGCCACTGTCCAATTATTTCTTAGGTTTCTTATCTTAATATTTAATGTTAATTTCATCTCTTATCTTTATTGTGTACCAAATTAATCTCCTATATCCTATATTTACAAAGGTTAATAACATTTTGCAAAATCATTATATATAAACATGGTCATTTGTCATCAGTTCCATCTTCCAATCTACGGCCATATTAGCCACAAATAAAATGGATGGAAAAAAAAATGAAGTAACTAGAAATGTGTAAAAATAGAATGAAATAGGAGTGTTTAGTTTTTTTTTTTTTAAAAAAAAAAAAAGAACAAATAAGAAGAACATACAGAAAGAAGAAGAAAAGAAAACATGGCATTCTTCTATTTTAAACCCACAAATCATGCCAAGAATATATACCTTTGCTCATTTTCTCTCATTTTTGTGAAAAAAATAAAAAGATGCAGGATTCGCATTCTTTTATTTCTATTTCCATCTACTTTTTTTATCAAATACTCTGGGTTTGAATTCTTCCCACAAATTTTACCACAAATTTTATAACAACAATTAATAAATTAATATTTATCAATAAAAAATACTTTGTTTTTTCTTTTCCTTTTATTTCATTCTTTCTTCTTCATTTTTCCTTCATTTCATTCCAACCAAACCCAATCCAAGTCTCCTTTTTAGTCTTGAGACTAGGAAGGACTTCAACGCTGGAACCATCTAATTGCAACCCTTTATAACTGTTAAAACAACTGAAGAAAATCTAAACTACACTACACATCAACATTATTGATCATTGCAGTAGGTTCTTAAAATGTTTATTTTGTTGATTGCATAAGGTACAAGACAGTGTGTGTGGTTATACATGTACCTTTACGATTCTTATAAATTCATTGTGCATTCTTTATGTCTACAGAGACTTGCATTCTGCACAGTTCCACAACCATATTTTACAGTGCAGATCACTCTAGCAAGTACAGTCATTAATTTTCCAAAACATATATATAAAGTTGAGTTAATAGTGAAAGAAAGAAGGAAAACATAATAATCATAAATTTGAATCTCTTTCTTAACAAATAATTAATATTTGTTAATATATATATATATATATATATAAAATAATTTTTGCTACCGTAAAAAATCCATGCATGGGTAGGATAGGATAATACCAAGCTATTTATATATAAGTCTTAGAATATAGATTTGAGTCTAACTCAACCACACCCAGACACTTTTGGTCTTGATGCATGAATAAAACATGGTGTGTGTTCCTATACTCTAATACCATCTTAAAATATGAGTTTGGATCTAACTCAACCTCAAAAATTAGTTTATAAGGTGATAATTATCATCCACATATATAGTCTATATTGACTATATCTTTAGTCGATGTGAGAAAATAAGGCACGCATGCATAGTTTCTTAATTAAGTGCTTACATTTTTAATACTATTTTTAATTAAAATAAAAATTTATCTCGATAATATATTTAATAAAAACTAATATTAATATAGTCGTCCTTAAATTTGAAATTCTGATTCTAATTGAAAAATAATATAAAAACACTTAAAAGTTTTATGTTTTTTTTCTTTACTCGATATCGTGTATGTTTAGTTTGCTGATCAATTGCTTCAGAAATCGACCGTGTGACTTTAGTAGTAGTTTGATACAGAAGGCATGTAACCAGTAAACAACCCTCATTTGTAGTCATTGACGTAGTATATATACTAACTAACCATATTAATTCTAAGAAGAAGATTTCTTCCACTGAAAATTCGCAGTAATTTGACAAGTGAATCCTGAAAGTCATTGATATTGATGTATACACACACATGCATGCATTGATATTCCATCAAGTCTTCTTCGTCTCAGTTGTTTATTACTTTCTAACTATTTGAGTCTAGGAGATATCTTAAAGAGTGAAGCAATATAGCGCATTCCATTAAAGTGCGTAGAAAATGTTAAAACATTCATCCAGTTTTCCATGAACAAGACCAAAGCTACTGGAAAATGTGACTTTTTATTTCGATAATTTTACTCGTGAAGACCTAGTCCAATTATTATTATAAAATAATGCAATTAGTATTCTATAGACGTAATTGCTCTAAATTTAATGTATATAACATCCGACAGATTGTTAGATGGACTTTTACCTATTCCAGCTAAAATCTTAAGTTAGAGAAAGACTTAAATGAAATCTTGGTTTCTCTATTATATTTAATCTATAATTTTGATTTATCTATTTTAAAATTGAGATATTTAATTTTTTTATTTTTAAAAATTTGTAATTATGATTTTTCTATTTCAAAATGCAAACATTTGTTCCCGTATTTTAAAAAATTCATAATTTTGATTGTTGTATTTTAAAAAATGTACAATTTTAGTTTAATATTTAATTTTGTCTACGTTTTATTTTTCTTATTTCTTATATTGTAATTAATTAAATCATTTTTTGATAATATCCTCAATAAATATCTAAGGTTTAAGATTCAATTGGATCAAAAGAAAAAAAATAAAATAGTGACAAAATTAAGAATTGGATCAAAATTATAACTTTTCTAAAATAAAAAGATTAAATATCTCTATTTTAAAATAAAAAAACTAAAATAGTGTATTATTTAAAATAAAAGGAGCAAATGTCTTAAACAAATGATTTGAGAAAATATGCAATCCATATTTACAGAAGATATCTATTAAAATGTTTATATATATATACACGACCAGTATCAAGTCAACCCGTTCCTATAATTGAGATTTTTTTCCAAAGCAAATCAGATCTAACTTTTAACATATATTTTGTTTCAATGCACTTTTATTCAAACAATTAACTTTCTCCTTTTTCTTTTCCACAACCCCCTTTTGGAGTGTAACACACTTTAAGCAATAGGCCTATAAATAGAAAATTAACCTGTTAAGGAACACCCTTCGAAAGCAATAAAAGATATATGCATATAAAGTTCATATTGCAAAATTTATAATGTTTACTTTATATCATTTTCACAATATTTTTAACAATAGAATATAAATACATGTTTTATCATGAATATTATTTGCTTCATTTTGTAACAAAAGTGTTGGTATGCAAATAACAAAGTTCTCTGAAAATGGGGTTATACAGTTAATGATCAATTGCAGAACGGGCTAAGAGCTAGCTGCTTTCAAATTCTGTCTTCTCGAGTTCTTGTGCCGTCCACAAAATTAAATCCGGGATTTGAATTCTGGAATATCATACAATTGGCTGTATTTTGTGTGTTTATTTATCTTTTGAAGAATATCGTGAAACCCAGAAGTTAGAACTTGGTCTGAAGCGTATTAATAAATAAAACCCTCTTTGACAAATCTATGCAACAACAAAGCAAAGGAACAAATATTTTGTGTTAAATCCAACTACCATATCATCCCACCACAAATGCGAAATTCAACCATTCTTACAAATGCATCCTCATTTAGTTTCCAGTTTGTCGTAGATGCTGTACTAGCTAGCAACTCTACCATGTAACCAAAAACCAAAAACACAATTATAAAGCACCTAAAAATTAAATAAATAAAGTTATAAATCCTTTATAAAAAAATAAATAAATAAATAACTTAGTCGTGCATATTTTTCCGCTTCTCCGCAAGCTTGCAATCCCTCCTCGTAATCTTGCAATGTTGTTTCAGTCGCTTCAGTTACAATCTAATTTCAAATCAACAATAATCACATACATGACTATATAGCCCATCAACCACAAACCATTTTTATGCAATTAATTTCGTTCAGCTTCCATCACTCAGGTTTTAGGTTTTGTAAAAGTAAATAAATATGAATCGGATGTTTAAAGAGCCAATAGTGAAGAAGCAACAACATATAAAATTGAAAATCCATTACAGATCTCATTCATCGGCAGCATTTACTGATATTTCACGGCCGTCGAATTAAAACTGCATGGTATCTAGTATCACAAATTCAGACAAAAAGGTTTCTTCATTTTGCCGGCTACAAAAATTATCGTTCCTTTGGAATCGTACAGCAAAAATCACAAAGAAAACATACAGGTGAAAATCAACTTGTTTACCTGAACCTAGCAATGTCTTTTGGATGTAACATTCTCCCCGATCACAAATTTCATATCAGCAACATGATTCCCTTTATGGTTGATGGTAACGAAATATGGGCAACCAATTGTACAATCCTGCGCAGTCCCCCAGAAAATAAAACAATACTGTCGTTCCCCAACATTGTTCAAACTACAAACCAAAAACGGGGGAAAAGGAATCTATAATTCTATATTCTTCCCAATCAGTCCTCATCAGAATAATTAAACTTTACAGAGTGGGATTGTAAATCAATCTCTCCTCCCCGATAGCTTCCACGTTTCTTCTTGGTCTTCTCATGACGAAAACCCCTGTATCAGAAAAAAGTTCCATGTCAATATTCAAATACATCAGAAAGAAAAGACAGTTACAGAATGTGTATATCAAGAAATTGTGCCTAAAACCATGAGTCTGCATTTTAAACAATTATATTGAGTGAGACCCGAATAAGGCAAAAAAATCTAAGTAATGCTAACTTCTGAATTACCCCTTAAACAACAGATTTTCCCTTGAAAGATTTGCTAAAAAATAAAAGTAATGCAACCAGTGTGAATAATTAATAGCCTTTCCAGTTTCCATATAAATGCTAAACTTGCAAGCCAAAGTCACTACCCACATCACATGAAATAAGTGCAAATATTTAAAGCAGAATTACTCCACTACCCATATGAAATCACAGACCTTCCTCTAACTTGATCAAGAATTTCTGCTGCTTTAGCACCATAACCATTCTCAGCACCATCCTGCAGATATACACCAATACAAATTTGTTGGAGAATGCAACAAGGCAAAATTTACAGCATCAAATGCATTAAAAAAAGAAAAGGTGAAAAACTATAAATTTATCATACCTTGGCCCAGTAAGAGTTATCCTGAAGCCTCTCATCAGCAAATTGTATCTTGTCAACTTGTACTCGCTGAAATGCTGGTTTCACTGGTTTTTTCTGCAATTTACAGTTGTCACAATTCACAAACATGAATTCCACTATGAATCTTAGCTTCACCAGTGAAATTGAAATTTTATATTCATATCACTATAGAAGCAAAATATGGGATAATGAGAAGACATAAAAATAAGCAGCAGTGCCAACATCCTAAAAAGAACACCGATGGTAGATATGGGAGAAGAAACAAACTATGGGCATTGGGACAAACATTAGGAATTTATGATGTTAAACTATCATTCAAAGGTACACCAGCAAACACTATAACCAGGACCAATACCTATGTTTTGGACTCAGATCAAGTATTCATAGCATTGGTTGAAGCTACAATTCTTTCTTAAGTCCCTATATTTGCTCAAAAATAATGATAAAGGCTTACTCAACTAGAACCAATCACATAGACAGAGACCAGTGTGAAAAAATAAAAAGTTGATTATATCTTTAATGAGAAAAATAAGCATGAAGTTTCATTCCAAAGTGCTTATCTATTAGCAAGTTACATATTCAGAGAATAACCGTTAGTTACAGTTACGGCATACCTCAACTGATCCCTTTTGTTGTTTCTTCTGAGAACCCTGAACCGAAGATTTCTCTCCATCCTTTTCAGGGTTCCCATTTGTTTGTTCCTTAGATTCATTCAAATTTTCTATTTTTCTGCGTTTAGTTTCTTCGTCTGCCTTTACATCTGCAACCTGTTGACCATTTTCTTCAGACATTGATCTTTTTCTTTTCTTAGAATCTTTCTTCTCCTCGTGTATCATTTCTTTGTTTGATGCTTCAATATTCTCTTCCTTCGAAACAGTTTCATTGGGATCTCCAATCTGCTCTATTGCATCACCTTGACCACTTCGCTTGTCCTTCTTTTTCATTTTAGACTTAGATTTTTTCTCTGTCTCATAACCATTGATAACTTTGGCATCTGTAGAAACACCATCCTTTACTTTATTTTCTTCAACAGTAGCTAATGACTCTAAATGATTGTCTTCCTCATTAGTAGCAAGTGATTCAGAAACTAACTTGCTTTTCTTTTTCTTCTTTTCCTTGGATTTACCCTTTTCTTTGTTTTTGCTGTGCCCACCTGCAACTAGCAGGAAGTAGAAGAGCCAATAATAAAGATTCAATTGCCACGGTTTAGGAATTAACATAATGAGGTATGCAAGCAAGTAAAGTTGTCATGAGTCATGATAAGAAAACGATGGGCTGGATGGCCAAGAGGACAAGGCTCTCATGTGGTTGAGTCTGGGAGGGTAGATGTACATAATCTTGCCCTCGCAAGCAAAGAGACCATTTCCAAGATTTACCATCATACCATGACCATTTCCAAGATCGTTACCTTGTGACGTAGATGTCACAAGGGAACAATCTTAACTTTTGTGTCAAGGAAGTCACAATGACAAAAGAAAAGAAGATTTTTCTTAAAATTTAAGCTTACCTTGCTCATTTTGATCATTAATATTTGACATCACATCTTTGCCACTAAAAGAGAGAGAAAAAAAAAAGAAGGAAAAGCTCAATCAACATATGAACAAGACAGAAATAACACATAAATAAATATACAAAACATCATTCATGCACAGAGTAACACTGCCTCTTCCCATTGTTCAACCTTTCTAATTAGGAATTACTACTTTTGTTGTTACATGGATTCACAGACAACGTCTGACAAGAGCCAGCTATTTCATTCACAAAGAATGTTAGGAATAGTCCTGCACTGTATGCTTAGAGAATATAATAAGTGAATCAGGTTCATAAATTGCAATCCTTTTTAAGAATGTTGCAAACAACGGTTAAAATATGCTTTCACAGGAGCAGCTATTATGAGAGAATATCAAAAAAGACATCTCTTTTATTTATATCTCAGGTCCAAAGAAAAAATTATCAACATGGCATCATGAAACTATTTATCTGTAATCTTGAAAATTTGAAGTAAATGACTACTTAATAATGCAAAGATAGCGTATCTAGTCTTACCATATTTCTAAATACTTGAGGCACATTTCTTCCAGATCAACTGGTGATCCCTCCAAATTGTTTTTCTGCATCACAAGCAGGAGCAACAATATAAAACAACAGAAGAAAGATCCAGTCACATATCTATTACTTAACAATGATAAGGAAAACATAAACATAGGACATCGAGCAATTCTAATCAAAATGCGACAGCATAACATTCCTTTTGGTCTTTTAAGGCCCTATTTGAATAAATTTTCCCATAAGCACTTATAGAAGAAAATAAGATAATAAAATGAATTTAGTTTCTCCCATAAGCTAAAATCAACTTATGCACTTAACTTGGGTAGAAGTTCCTTAATAAAATCATCTTATTTTCTTCTCCTATAAGTGCTTATGGAAAAACTTATCCAGACAGAGCCTATGTAAGTGCTTAATAATGTTTAAGCCCCTGTTTGTTTGCAGTGAAATGGAGCTGAAAAGGAGTCAAATGAACAGTAAAACGAGGTGGATTCACACTTTCGTTCAAAACTTTCATTCAAAACTTTATAAGGACAAACTTTAATTTAATTGGTGGAGTCAAATGAACAGATAAAATGAACACTCTACTTTAATTCAAAACTTTCATTTCAATTCACTTTTGTTCCACTCTACCAAACACTTTATAAGGACAAACTTGTTATCCAAGAAAAAGAAGCTTTTCTTCTCAAAATGGTTCAAAAATCAAAACAGGCGACTTTCCTCATCCTATTCATTCCAAATTATCTCACGAATCAAAATCACGTTGTAAGAGCTGAAAACAAGCACGGTTCAATGAACATCCCCCCGTCAATCACAAAATGCAAGGGAAATAAACAAGATTGAGAGCAGAAAAATAGGGAAAACTATTGTCTCACGCTACATTCCTATTGTCCAATACTGGTATTAATATTAATATGTAACTAAAAGTTATCAAGCATAGGATTAAGGTTTTACATAATCAAGCTTCAACTCAGCTATATTACCGACCTCGATTTGCGCTTCGGAGCGAAATTTTTTCAGAGTTTTGGAAAAGCCACTGCGTTCCAAGTAACGAGCAATGGATTGGTGAAGAAGCACTTTGTGTTCCGAGATGGGGGTTCCATTGTCAGTGGTGTGCTTCATTGTTTGGATGCTTAACAAAACTTGGCGAGGAGTGAAAGCGAAGAGGGTAGAGATTCTTCCTTTGTTACTCGATGGAGTTGCAGGCATGCGAAAACGGCTTCTTCGGCTCCGTCCTCTGGGTCAACCGCGCTGCAACTGCCACACAACTATAGAAGAAGGGTTGATTTAGGGTTTTATCAGCACTCGCACTCTTTCCTTCCTAAGTGCTAACGGGCCAAGAAACCCATATATAATTACATTTTTTACATTTGTATATTAGTATATCAAATAAAATTAAATAATTTTAATATACATATCCCTGGTTCATGAATAATATACATATACATATCGACCCATTAGTAAATAATTATAAAAACAAAAAATATACTAATATGAAAGTATTTGACCGTCAACCCATTGATTTGGATGGATGAATCAAACTTACTTGTTATTATTAGTTTATGACTTATATGAAAGTATTTAGTTCTTGAGATGGAAAATCAGACATTATTTAAGGCAAAATAGAAAAATAATGGAAAGAGAGAAATGAAAGATAATTTTTTAAAAATTATATAAATAATTGATAAATTTAATGTGATAAATTAAATAAATTATTTTTATTAAAATGTATGAATTAATTAAAAAAATTTATATATACGAACAAGAGATAATTTTTTAAAGGAAAAAACAAAATATTTTTATTTTAAATTAGGGACCAAAATCGGAAATTGACAAAATATAGGGAATCAAAAATGTATTTTTGTCAAAATAAAATTATATTTGATTTTTTCAATTAAATAACTAAATTAGAAAACAATAGTTTAAAAAGGTGTGCGCGAGAGAAAAAGGCTAATTCAAATTAAAGTATTGCATTGCTTGATTTGATTATTTTTTAATTAATAATATTTTTATTTTACATATATTCTATTTAAAATGAATCAAATCCCTTTGATATTATAGCAGAAAGACGTGAGTCTCGTGATTACTTTATCTTCGTTACATAAAACAAAATAAAATATTTTAATTAACCAGTATTGAATCTAATGATAATAAAGGAAATTTAATTGAATGAATACTAAATATTCCAATGCTTGGTAAAGAAATTTAAATTTTAATAGAGGAAAATAATTGAAAGCTAGATCTTGTTCCGACAAGGCAAAGCATTAAGCGAATAATCCATGTCTAGAAGTTTCGATCATCAATCATTAAATGACAAAGGTACATTCTCTGTTGATTATTGTCATATTCAACGAGTATGGAATTTGAAATTCCAAAAATGGAAAAACAAGTTTATTGCCACATTTTGCAAGGATAAGATCGAAGTATTTCCATTTACGTCATTAAGTATAACATACGGTTTTTTTTTTATAAGTAGAACTGTTGAAGACCTTGAAAGAAATACAAATTCTTTTTTTATTTTTTGAAACCCAAAATTCAACTAAATAATTATAATAAAATTTTTTATAAAAAAATAACAATAAAAGTAATGATAAATGAACCGTTCAAACAATTTATTTATTTTGAAACATGTTCATCAAAATAAAATTTAAATTTCCATATATGATAAATGTTAAAATTTATACTGTTTTTAATTATAAAATATATTATATAATATTTTAAAAGAAATTATTCTGAAATTTATTAATCTTACTGTATATGATAATTTATTATTAAATGTACCATAAAAAATACATAGTTAATGTATTTTAATTAAA
>PYAF01002931.1:38689-50094 GCA_007407185.1 Glycine tomentella | reverse complement strand
TTGAGGCAATTTTTCTTCTGAAACTAGGGCCAAATTGATTAACCTTCAAGTATTTTTCCAATTGCACCTTATTTGAGCCTAAGCCTTTCATTTCAAAATTTCCCAAATCAAGAGCTATATCCAAATGACCAAATCCCTGAGGCTAGAAAAGGTTGAATTAAGTCTATAACAGTGGAAGAACAGGGAATTATCCATCAAGTTATAAAGGAACACAAGTGAATCCAATTGGTTGAGAAGAACAAGAATGAACAAGAAGTCCAGTGGTTGGAAAATTGTGAAGCTGCAGTAATTTTAATATGTTTATGTTTACTTTAATCTTATTAATTGTTTTGTTTTAAAAAAAAAAAAAAAGAAGAAGAAAATTCCAAAATGCAAATAGAGGTTTATTCTGTTTTTACTTTAGTTTTACATGTTGAATAAAGTACCAGGTTTTGAAAAAGAAGACAAGAAGCATGTTGTGGATTTAAGGGACTGGATCTAGCCTCTCATTAAGCTACTTATCCAAATAATTCCTTCCCTTAACCCAACCACGTTACAAGCCGAAAAGACCTTTTGATTAAGTCATACTTGCGACTGTTGAGAATATTTTCAAGCTTATGGTAGTGCTGTGACTTTGTTGAGTAAGAGGGTAATTATAGCCTTAGACACTTGAGTGAATGAGTGACTAAACACAATTCTGTGAGGACTACTCAAGTTGCTCTCATGGATTGACAGCATTGAAAGTGTCATAGATAGCTTTGACTTGAAATTGATCATATATAGCATGATAATTCTAGGATTGTAAACTGTGGTTTGTGCTTGATTGTTAATTCTTGCTTAATCTTGAATTCTTTCTGTTGCTGGGGACATCAACTTTCAAATATGGGAATTGTTTGATGTGTTGCAAACACATCCTAGTTTTAGGGTAGTTTAGGTTATATTTTAGTTAAATAATTAAGAAAATAGTTTAGAATTAGTTAGGTTTATCATATTATTGCCTTTAAACTCATTTCAATACCATTTGAGTATTTTCAGGCCAAAAAGAGGAGTCAAAAGCAAAGAAAAAGAAGAAAACAAAGTTTCAAGACCCGCTCGGATCGCGCAGGAATACACGCGGATAGCGCCAGGTGCAGGATTGAAGACCATAGTCTCGAAGATCTCACGTGATCAGCGTGAGAAGCCACGCGGTTAGCGTGGATAGGTCGAAAGCTTGGCGCCATCAGCGCCAGATCCGCGCCATCAACGCCAAGGACAAAAAGCCAGGCCAATTAACTCGAAAGACTCGCGCAGATCGCACCGTATCCACGCCACCAACGCCACAGAAGACCAGAATCAACCATTTGACTCGAACACTCCACGCGGTTAGCGTGGAGTGTCATGCAATCAGCGCCATAGATTCGAAAGACCCGCGCGGATCGTGCAAGAGTGATTCAGTTGCCTGTTTTAAACTTATTTGGTTCGAATTTTAGTCCAGGAGTAGGCTTTGTTACATTAATTAATTGATTCTATAAATATTAAGCCTCTGAAACAGATTAGGGCAACTACCATAATCCAGAATACACTTCTATGCCATATTCCATTAGTCTAAACCCTAGAATTCAAGAATCAAGGCTAGGTTTCTGCACAACAATGAATCATACAACAGCTTTGATGTTCTTGAGGCCTATGGCAGGCTAAACCTTGTATTGTGGGAAGGCCATGAACTGATGATAACTCCTCTGTAATTTGACTGGTATTGAATGATGTGTTTTAATTGTCTTATTCTATTCTGCACTTCTTTTCATTCTTATTTGAATTTGATCACTTCAATTAAGTACATAGGATTAGGATTCGCAATGGGAATGTTGGGGTTCTAATTTCTGAACCGTTTAGAATAACAGTTGTTCATCACCTAGGAATAGGGGTGCGTGGCTGCAGAGCCTATAATATGGTCTTTTGAATGCTTAAACTGATAGACTTCACTAAGGAATTAGGTTTTCGATTCAGTTTAAAGGGTTAATTAACAAAGGAATTAGGGGTTAGCTAATTTAGAAAAGACTTATTCCCTGAACAATTAATAACAGGAATCTCTTATAATATATTCTCTAAATGCTTAATTTGACAGAATCGCTAAGGGCTTAGGGTTCTTGATCGAATTAAAGGGTGAAATCACTAGTTATCTAGGATTTACGAATCTAGGAGAGATTTATTATTTGTGTACATTAATGTTAAATAACCAGTCAAGTGAAAGAGTAGGAATCTGAGGGGATTGGGCCTGACCACAATTATTTTTCCATTGGTAACTTCTCACTTTTATTTACTGCATTTACTTAATTTCTGTTTTGCACTCAAACAACCAATCAATCAAATCTTTCTTGCGTATTTTTCTGTTTTAATTTGAATCACATTTGTTAGCATTATTGTGGAATTACCCCAATCCCTGTGGAGAACGATACTCACTTACCTAACTTTATTACTTGTAAACGATCGGTGCACTTGCCGTACCTTTTATTCGCAACAAATCTTCGGTAGAAACCTGCATGGCCTAAAAAACGGAGAACACCGCTCACATTAATAGGAGGAGGTAATTTCTCAATTAATAACAGTTTAGCTCTATCTACCTCTATTCCCATTTCAGATATTTTATGGCCTAGCACTATGCCTTCTTTTACCATGAAATGGCATTTTTCCCGGTTTAAAACTAAATTAGTCTCTTGACATCTTTTAAGAACTTTTGCTAGATTAGTTAAACATGAATTAAAGCAAGGGCCAAAAATAGAAAAGTCATCCATAAATACCTCAAGCCCTCTTTCTACCATGTCAGGGAAAATTGAAAGCATGCATCTCTGGAAGGTTGCAGGCGCATTACATAACCCAAATGGCATTCTTCTGTAGGCGAACACCCCAAATGGACATGTAAAGGCTGTCTTTTCTTGGTCTTCCGGTGCCACTGGGATTTGGTTATACCCAGAGTAACCATCAAGGAAGCAATAGTAGTCATGACCAGCCAAGCGTTCAAGCATTTGGTCCATGAATGGGAGTGGAAAATGGTCTTTTCTAGTTGCATCATTAAGCCTTCGGTAATCAACACACATTCTCTAGCCTGTGATGGTTCTTGAGGGAATCAAGTCATTGTTATCATTTTGAATGACTGTCATACCTCCCTTCTTTGGTACAGTTTGTACGGGACTTACCCAAGGTGTGTCTGAGATTGGATATATCATACCTGCATCCAAAAGCTTAACAACTTCTTTTCTTACCACTTCTTTCATTGTGGGATTGAGCCTTCTTTGTGGCTGCCTTACAGGTTTAACATCAGTTTCCATTAATATTTTATGAGTGCAAAAGGAGGGATTTATACCTTTGAGGTCTGAAATAGACCAACCAATAGCTGACTTATGCTCCTTAAGTACCTTGAGCAGTTTGTCTTCTTCAAACCATTCCAACCCTTTGTTAATGATGACTGGATATGTTTCATTCTCACCTAGGAAGACATACTTTAAGTGTTCTGGTAGTTCCTTCAATTCAACCTTAGGTGCTCCAGTTGGAATGTCATCTTCCTTCTGCTCTAGCTTCTCTAACAGCGGTTCACTTAAATTTTCTGCAGCTGCTATGTTAGATTCTGCAGAAAATACTGCAGCTACACTTGCTGTCTCCTCTGCTTCAAAATTTTCTGCATAATTTGATTCTTCTGCTGGTATGGCTGCTGCTGCAGTTTCTTCTTCTACATAATTTGCTACAGAATTCATTGCTGATGCATTTTCTGCATCTCCTTCCCTCCCAGTTGTCTTTAAACCTGCTGTAATGCCTGCACAAATAACGTTATCCAACACATCTAGCCTAAAACAATCTTGTTCATCAGTTGGATGTTTCATGGCATCAAATACACTGAATACAACAGATTCATCATTCAATCTTAGTTCAAGCTTTCCCTGCTCTACATCTATTAAGGCTCTCGCAGTGGCTAGGAAAGACCTTCCTAACAGTAGAAGGATTTCACTTTCCCCTTCCATGTCTAACACAATAAAGTCAGCAGGGAATATGAATTTGTCTACCTTTACTAGAACATCCTCAATCACCCCTGAGGGTGTTCTGAGAGATCTATCTGCTAGTTGTAAGGACACTCTAGTTGGTTTAAGTTCAGATATGCCTAGGGACTTACACATAGATAATGGCATTAAATTTATACTAGCCCCTAAGTCACAAAGACCTCTCCCTACATTAATGTTTCCTTTGGCTATAGGGATGTTAAAACATCCAGGATCTTTCAATTTAGGAGGAAGTTTCCTTTGTATAATTGCATTGCACTCCTCAGTGAGTGCTATGGTTTCACAGTCTTGTAGCTTATGTTTCTTAGATAGAAGTTCTTTCATAAATTTTGCATAGTTAGGCATATTAGCTAATGCCTCAGCAAATGGAATATTGATATGTAACTTCTTAAACATGTCTAAGAACCTGGCAAATTGCTGCTTCTGCACTTGTTGCTTGGTTTGCACCGGGTATGGGGGCTTTTCAAAGCGAGAAAAGTCCCACTACTTTGGTTGAGGTGCAGAATTCTGCTCTTCAAATTTTTCTGCAGCTTTTTCTTTTGATGGTTCAGCTGCTGCAGAATTTTTCTCAGCTTCCTTCCTACTTGCTTCAGGCTTTTCTGGTGTAGCTAATACCTTACCACTTCTAGTTGTGATGGCCTTGGCATGTTCCCTTGGGTTTACAACTGTATCACTTGGAAATTGGCCTTGTGGTCTCTCAGCCAACTGTTTTGCAAGTTGACCAATTTGGTTTTCCAAGTTTCTAATGGAAGCATCTTGGTTAGTCCTGTGAGCTCTTGTTTTAGATATAAACTCTGCTGTTGTTTTTGATAGCTGAATCACAACCTTTTCAAGCTCAGAGGGTTCCTTATTGGGGATAAGAGGGGGTTGCAAGTAGTTGTTGGATTTGTAGTCCAGACCACCTCCTTGGAATCTCCTTTGATAGTTATTTCCAGCAGAAAAATTGTTGTTCCTCTGATAGGACTGCTACTGGTATGGTTGTTGCTGCCTTTGATCATTCCAAATTCCATTCACCTGCACAGGGTCAGCACCAACAAGAATAGGGCAAGCATTAGACTCGTGCTCACCTTGGCAATACTCACAGACTATATGGGTTTGGCTAGCTGCCACTTGAGCTGCAGAAACTTGCAATCTATCAATCTTTTCAGTCAACTTGGCTAGTTGTTGTGCCAAAATTTTCTGTTCCGCAAGCATTGCATCATTAGTGGACAGCTGAATTGGTTCTCTCTTTGGTTGTTGTGCTATGCTTTCATTTTCATTCCGGGCCAAAGAGTTAATAAGCTCATATGTTTGAGCTGTTGTCTTGGACCTTATAGTACCCCTGCTGCTACATTAACAATCATACGAGTGTCAGGAGTCATGCCATTAAAGAATATACGTACCTGCTTACCTACAGGCATGTCATACTGTGGACATCTCCTAATCAACTCTTGGAATCTATTCCATGCAGCACAAAGGGATTCTCTTCCATTCTAAGTGAAATTGGTGATTTCATTCACCAATCGGTTATATTTATCCATGGAAAAGTACTCGGCAAAGAATCTTGAGACTAAGTCTTCCCAAGTTAAGATGCTATTTGATGTTTATTTATTCAACCATCTCAATGCATTTCCCTTAACAGCAAAAGGAAATAAGCTTAATCTCACTACATCATCTGAGACCCCTTGGTGTCTTATAGTATCACAGATTCTGAGGAATCTGTCAATGAAATCATGTGGGTCTTCAAAGTCTTCTCCTCCAAATTGACTGCGTTCCACCAATGCTATCAATGAAGGGTTTATATCAAAGTGATTAGCTTGTATTGGTGGCCTCACAATACTGGAGTTAGGTCTTGTGAAAATAGGAGCCAGAATATCCTCCATTAGTTCATCTTCCGGTCTTCGTCTTGGCTGATTAGGTTGTTCTTCAGCCATTTCTTCTTCCGACTCTAATTCAGGAAGTGAATCAAAGTCAAATTTTTCAGCTTCTCTCCTCCTTTGTCTAGCTAGTCTCCTTAGGATTGTTCTTTTTATTTCTAGGTCAAACTGTAAATCCTCAGAACTAGCTGAACCTCGCATAAAACTTGGAGAAGCGATTAGTAACAAAAAATTCAATCACAAGATTAAATTTACTGTAAAATCCGTTTGCCAATCCCCGGCAACAGCGCCAAAAACTTGTTACGCGACTCGGCAAAACACGGCAAGTGCACCGATCGTTTTCAAGTAATAATTTTAGGTAAGTGAGTATCGTTCTCCACAGGGATTGGGGTGATTTAACAGCAATGCCAACAATTATGATTGAAAGTGAACAGAAAATTTCGCAAGAGAGGTTTGATTGATTGGTTGTTTGAATGTAAAGACAAAAATTAAAGAAATGCAGTAAATTGATTTGAAAGATTACCAATGGAAGAATAATTGCAGTCAGGCACAATCCCCTCTGATTCCTCCTCTTTCACTTGACTGGTTTATTACGTTAATGTGCACAAATGATAAATCTCTCCTAAATTCGAAAACCCTAGATAACTAGCGATTCAGCCCTTTAATTCGATCGAGAACCCTAAGCCTTTTAGCAATTCTGTCAAACTAAGCATTTAGAGAATATATCATATGGGTTCCTCTTATGAATGTTCAGAGAATAAGCCTTTTCTAGATTAGTTAATCCCTAATCCCTTAGTGAATTAACTCTTTAACCTGAATCGAAAACCTAATTCCTTAGTGAAATCTATCAGTTTAAGCATTTAAAAGATCATATTATAAGTTCTGCATTCACGCATCCCTATCCCTAGGTGATGAACAAATGTTATTCTAAACAGGTCAGAATTAGAACCCCAACGTCCCCATTGCAAATCCTAATTCTAGGTACTTAATTGAAGTGATCAATTCCAAATAAGAATAGAAGATAAGAACAAATAGAATAAAATAATCAAAACATATTATTTCAATACCAGTCAAATTACAGAGGAGTTCTCATCAATTCATGGCCTTCCCACTATACAAGATTTAGCCTGTCATAGGCCTCAAGAACATCAAAGCAGTGGAATAATTCATAGTTGTACTGAAACCCTAGCCTTGATTCTTGATTTCCAGAGGTTGAGAATGATATTTGCAATGTAAAATATGGTATTAGATGATGATAGATGGATCCCCATCAGTTTCTGAGGCCTTATATTTATAGATAAGTTTAATTAAAGTAATAAAGCCTAAACTGTGCCAGAACTTCGAAACCAATAATTTAAAACAGGCAACAGAATCATCATGGCGCGATCCGCGCGCGATCCCGCGCTAACCGCGCGGACCTTTCGAAAGAGTGGCCCTGATCGCCTGGTACTTGGCGCAATCCGCGCGAGTTATTCAAGCTAAATGGCTTGGCTTTAAGTCCCTAGCGCTGATGGCGCGGCTTTGGCGCGATCCGTGCAGTGCTTACGGCCTTTTCACGCTAACCGCGTGGACTCCCACGCTGATAGCGTGGGATCTTTGAAGCGGAGGCCTTCAATTCTGCATATGGCACGACCCGCGTGGTTTCCGATGCTATCCGCACAGGACCTTGAATCTTGTTTTCTTCTTTCTTTGGCCTTAATTCTCCTCTTTTTAGCCTGAAAATGTTCGAATGGTAATGAATTGAATTGAAAACAAATAAATTGATAAACTAACTAATTTCTAATCTATTTACCTAATTATTTAACTAAATCATATCCTAAACTAACCTAAAACTAAGATGTGTTTGCAACACATCAGGTGTGCCAGCCAGGATTTGCTACTAGCATCCTGGATCATATGGAGAATGCGGTTAGAAAGGAGGTTAGAGATAAGAAGATTACCCTCACCGTGAATGGTATAAAGTAGGATCGCCCGCTCGACGTTCACATCAGTCATATTAGTAGAAGGTATGACTGTGTGATTCACAAACTGATGCCAAAAGGCGGCATCTCCCACCAGATCGTGCTTCCGCATCTTCTCTCGTATGTAGTCGAGGCTGGGCTTGGGCTTCCAAGCCGTATAAAGACCTGTGATGGCTCTACGGATGGTGGTAGCCAGCTGGGGAACATCGTCCCTATACATCTTTGTCAACGCGTCTGGCTGCATCCGGAAGAAGAGCTGGAGGAAGTCACAGTTATCGAAGGGGTCATAGTGAGTGTCCAAGATGCGCTCTATAGCTTTGTCATCAAAAGAAACTTGGATGCCCCTCACCAAAGACATCCTGGTCCTGTAGACGGTGTCTGGATCAACATTCGCCAAAAACTCCTTTAGTATCATGCTAGAGCTAGGCTCTGGAAAAGTGACAAGCCTCTACCACTAGCGTCTGAGAATTACTGCCCTCACTGGGTTGTCTTCTGGTAGTGTCTCCCATAGAATTTTCTTCTCCTGAATAATCTTCTTTGGTAGGTACCAGGAATCAAAGCATTCCTGGCACTCAGCTTTCCTGAAGCGGGCCTCATCAAAATCTGTTATCTTAGCCCTCTTTCTTCCTCCTTTTGTAGTGGTAGCTTTCTTTTTGCCTTTTGCTATTTGCTTACCCTGAAATTAGAAAATCCAAGTACATATATACATGGGTTAAGCATTTTGAAGTCCCAGATTTCCTTCCTGCATTGGGCCAGATTATCAACAAGTAGGATTAAGCACAAAATGGTGAGATGGAAGCAGTCAATAATTTAACATTCAAACATCATAGTGGAGTAGCATCGATTAGGATCAAAATGCAGTCACATCACCAATTGACTCAATCTAATTTAATTACAAGCAAAGTGCGAGTTTTCCAATCCCAGATTTAAATGCTTTCAGTGATCCAGATCAAACACAACACTATCAGAACTTACTGTTAAGCACAAGGGTAGGTTGATCAATATTGGTATCACTGAGGTGTGGTGTGTTTAGAAAAATGAATATTACAATCAGGTACACAACCTCAAACATATCAGGTTTTCACAACAAAATCACATGCATATGACCAATCATAGGTATCAGAGAATAATCAATACTTACAATGGATGATCAATTTAAATTCCCAGATTTATACCTTTGAATCAATAGATAAAATAGGCAGTAGCATCATCATAAGTAAATTTAATCACAGCACCAATATCATTTTTAATGAATTTAAATTACCAATTACAGTGGTCATCAATATGAACATGCTTTATCTAACCAGTTTGTTCAATACTTATGCAAAATTGCTCAGCGAAATGCATCTCCCAAGATTTAGGAGTCTTACATACACCAAACCAAATTCAATTCAATCATATTATGCAGACCCTGCTTCAAGAGTATCATTGGAATCCATAATAAATGATATCTTCTGGATTCCCAGATTTAATTCAATTAATGTTCTTTGATTCACAATTTCAAGCAAAAACATACATACATACATATATATATATATATATATATATATATTTGTTTTACCACACTCAATTCATTTCTAGAATTATTCTTACATTCCACAGATCAAGCATTTTCTCCCTAAGCATTTTGGTTATTTTCAAATTCCGCCCAAACATAGGGTTTAAAACACTTTCTATTCATTACCTAAGACTAGCTTGACAATTCCCAGATTTAGCTAATGACAATTCTTAAGTTTAGTCCTAATCATCAAAGGGACAATTCAAGTATAATGGTTTCAGTCATCAAGGAAATTATAGATACCCACATCAATTCATTATCTCAATTCCTAGTCAATGTTGTCCTTAAAATGTCAACCTGTGTGTGTGTAGACTTCACAAGACATTATTTGTAGCATTTTAGTGCAGTCCAGAATTCAATGATTCCCAGATTTAGGCTATGACAAGTTGTCTAAAGTTGAAACCAATCAATCTTAATTTCATCATGGACACAGCATAACAAATTCCTGCAGTCCTCAACAGATATATACAATCTAGTGACCATGTTGTGGTTCTAAGGTATTTAATTAAAACATAGACCATATCTAACCATTCCCAGATTTTGGGCTTTACTTGTTCATGGCTTATCTCAACATGTTTCATTGCACACTTAACTCATTTCATTTAACTAAACAGCAACTAAGTTAACCCAACACCTATTGCTTGACATGAAATATATCACACATGCCTCATTAGAGCTCACTGTTCACTTGTATTAATGTTGTGTTTCAATTTGCATATTTAATCAGTTCAGGCATGTTCCTTTTCATTTCTAACTCAAGTATGCATGAAACAGAATTTGATGATCAAGCATTGTGGTTTTCATTTGTAGTAATCCAAATGCAAATATACATGTTCAAAGCAACGATTACCACAACCATTTCAACAATCATTTTATGAGCATGGTCCTTTATAAGCACAACAAAGTCATACACGCGTATTTCAAATAAAACCAATGCATCAAAGCCTCATTCACATCATAACATTTAAATAATTGAGAGACCTAATGCTCATGCTAGCAATAAATCAAAGATTGTCCACATTATACTCCAATTTCTCATTGCAGTATTTTATCAAACATGTTGTGGGCACTTAACCAAATCAACATACTAAGCCCATTTTGAACACGTCAATATCCCATTTGGACAGAATCAATAGCAATAAAGCAAAAAATGCAACAGAAATTGGGTTTCTATCCTAAGGTTTTCCAGAAGCTTTATCAAAAGGGAATATGAGGATATTGAGCAAAGGACAATGGTTTTCATCAGTCCATGAATGTGCCATTACACAATACAAAGCAATTAAGATTAGAAATTTTACCTTGTCTCCAGATTGTATCAAACTCAGTCCTTAAGGATTCAAGCTGTTGCGGAAGAATAAGTGTAGGGCAAAAAATGCGAGAATGAATGAATAGAGAAAAGAGACCGTGAGTGAGAACATGAAAGGGTTGGGGGAGGCTTTTTAAAGAGTGCTAGTGGTGAGAGAGAGAGTAATGGAGTTGTGATGGTGGGCTAAGGTTCAGGCGAGAAAGAAGGAGCAGTTTTGGGGAGAAGAAGAGAGTGAGGCGCGAAGGGGAAATTTAAAATAAAAACAGTTTCCGCGAAGCCGCGCGGATCGAGCGGACACTGGCACAGATCGCGCCACTTAGCACTGGAAGGGTTTTTGGTTTCGACCTCTCCACGCTATTAGCGCAGGTTTTCACGCGATTGGCGTGGATTGCCAAATTTGGCTTTAATTGATGCGGGTTAGCCGCGCTGCTGGCACCATCTCCGCGAGGTTAGCGTGGTCTGAAGTTGGAGGATCCTTTAGCCTCAAATGACTCACGCTAATAGCGCCAGGCTCCACGCGATTAGCGTGGAATCTTAAGTTCCAGGCTTTTGGTTCGAATTAATGGCGCTAGTCGCACCAGTATTCACGCTAATAGCGTGAAATGATGCAGAATACAGCTCTGGTTTCGAACCATTCATGCGGTTGGCGCGAGTTGCCACGCGATCCGCGTGGATTGGCCGCGTTTACGGCGCTGGTAGCGCCATACGTGGCGCGAG
>PYAF01002931.1:0-29382 GCA_007407185.1 Glycine tomentella | reverse complement strand
ACATTTAATTTCTGTCTTTATTCAAACAATCATCCAATCAACAACTATTCTTTGTTTTCTATTTTTATTTTCCAATCATTTAGAATTAATATTATTTGTAAAAATTACCCCAATCCCTGTGGAGACGATAACTCACTTACTCACTTTTATTACTTGTTAACGATCGGTGCACTTGCCGTATATACATTCGCATAAATCGTACAACACTCATCCTAGTATAAGACAAGGTCAAGATCAAGGTGGTAGTTCCAATACCATGCCTAGGAAAAATCTATATGAGAAGACACAAGCAAGCTGGAGAAAATACTCACACAGTTTATGCAAGTATCTCTTGTAAATCGCAAGCCTCGATCAAAATCTTGTCGATCAAAATCTTGGAGTTTCTTCAAGTTGGTCAGTTTGCCAACCAATTGGCTGAAAGGAACAATAAAAAATTTCCAGTCAACATTTAAGAAAATCCAAAAAGTGGAAGCTCCAAGATGGTAGGAGATCCTTGAATCTCCTATCATATCACACATAAAGCTAATGACATTAAAGAAGTGTTGCTGTGGAGGCAACCCAAGGTTAATTTTGTTGTTGCTTCTAATTTTCGAAATCCTTCATCAAATTAAAGAAGTGCCGTTTTGATCAATGGTGCCTCCGCCCAACAATGGCGTGTCCACCAGTCATTTGGGTCAAGAATTTTTGCTTGTTCGTCTGAAAGAGAAGAAAGGAGTTTGAGAATTTGAAAATTACATTATTACCTTTTAACTTATGTTGGATTCGAGTCCTAAATATTTAGTTATGTTAAATATTTGAAGAGAGAACTTTATCATTCATTACGACCCTATCCAATTCAAACAAAATTTTCTTCAATAAAAGATATATATCTATTGTTTTGAGAAAAAAATATAAACACAAAGAGATACGTACTGTACATGTGCGTGGTAGATAATGCTGCCAAAGAGTTGGGTGCGGACTATGGGGTATTACTATATTGCAAGAGATCACTGTCACCTCGGTCTTCGGATGATCGGCCACTTGTTTGGAAAATACATATACAATTATTGCTTAACTAAAAGTTTATTAAATACCGATGATTAATCTTTCCTATGTTGTTTATCTTATTTTGAAAATGCTCGTTTAAAATCTAAATTCAAATTATTCACGTGGACCCGTGATTTGAAGGAAAGCCTATATAGCTCCCGAGTCAGTGGAGCACATTTTAAAATCTTATCCATGCATGCACAACTGCGGACCAAGTTTTACTACATTTTCACGTCAACTCGGTGTGGCATAGCAACTTATTTGCCAATTATTGAAATGCTGAGATATAACAGACCTAGCAATACAGCATGGAAAAGCTTTTTCAATAAAAACTAGTTGGAAAACAAAATTAAAAGTGACGAAGATAAAAGAGGCTGAAGAATTTGTCACTAGCAAGCTAGAGTTTATTGTCTTTTCAGATTTCACGTTAGCAGTTTATTATAAACATAAAAATATGTATTTCTGAAACACGGAGAATCTTCATGCGGCAACAAACATTTTATAAACTTTCTATTACATGCTACGTACTCTGGTCTCAAATATGAATAATTAAAAAATTCATTTCTTTCATCTAAAAATAAATGCTATTTTAATTTATTTTAACATAAAAAACAATAGATAAATAAAATAGAACCATAGTTTTACAAAACTAATCTTATTATAAATATTACATTAAAAAACTAAAATGATACTTATTAAAATTATTAGTGAAAACAATTAATATTATATTGAAAAGTTAACATAATAATTATTTTAAAATAATTATTTTTTAAATGTCATACTTATTTTGAGACAGAACTATAAAATATATATTATAGTCTCAAATATAAACAAATATTAATTAATTATACTATTTTAATGAGATTATTTCTAAAATATCTTTTATTTAATTTATTGAAGTTTTGTTTGTAATGATTTTTTAATTCTAAATATATATAATGTTTCAATAGACTGTAGTTTGGAAAGAAAACTTATTTTTAAGTGGGATTAATAATTGAATGTTGTTGGAGTATTGTTTTACTGTTGTTTTGGATCCGGTATTCCTATTTAGCCACTGACGTACTCACTTTTTAGGTGGACATGTACGGTTTTAATTTGAGCCAACAATTTAGATGGAATGGGTTTAGAATTTTTGACCTTGTTAATGACCAATTGGGGACTGCATTGTGGCTGCGCGATAATGTTGTTCTGTAGTAACCAAGTTGGATCTGTGTCAGTGCCAAGTAATTCGTGAGTAGGATTCAGGATTATTTTAGTGGCCAGTTACGCAGCATCAACCAAAGTGGGAAGACACCAAAGTTTTCCATTGGGTCCATCTATATATGTATACCATTGAGTCGCCCCCATCTTTATATTACTTACCAACCCATTTGTCAGAACCTAATTATTTAAGATTTTAGTTAATTTTGTCTCTATCAGTTTTCCTATTTCAATTGGATCCTCAAATCTTTAATTATTGATGTGACGGCATACATACTAGGCATATTATCATCTATGTCATAATAACAAATTTTATTGACACTGATATATAATCTAGCTACATGTATTGTATTGAAATTGACTATGATAAACTGCTTACAAGTAATTTCTCTTTTCTATTCTTGCCCCCCTAAAGTAATGACAAAAATTTGTACCACCCAAATTCTTATATTTTTCGCATACATAAATTAACCTTAAATACACACACAATCAAAACTTAACCACCCAAATTCTGATATTTTTCACATGCTTGAATTAACCTAAATTTACTGACACAAAATAAATTATAAACTTCAACCATTAAAACTATATATAAATTTGTAGTGAATAAAATAAATAAGTTTAATTATAATGCGTTAGTTTTAATTACATTTAGTCGTCAATCAAAACTCGTTCTTAGTATAATTTTTATTATCATTATCGATAACAGCAAATTTACTATACATAACCATATGTAACTTGTCATATAAAAAACTTTTATACTATCAAAGAATTCTAGTTATACAAAAATCAATTAAGTTAATACATGATCAATTTATTACAAAGGTGTGAATTGATAAAAAATTAGGGAAAATTATAATACTTCACTTTATCTATTCGATTTTTATGTTTTTTTTTTTGTTATTTAAAGTAACTTTACTATGAATAAGAAGAATAAATATTAATTATTTAAATTTATCATAAATAGTTAAGATTAAAATATGTAAGTCATGTAAATTTTTAAAAGATACTTGACTTTTTAAAATGATTATATATAATTGTATAGCCTAAATTTATTTTTTTCACTCTTCTATGAAAATGACTTTAACAGTAAATATTTCTTAGATAGTAATTTACTCTAGAAGAATAAATAAAATATACCACACGTTGCAAAGGAAATGAACTTTATTGAATATAATAATAATAGTATTTTGTTAAAATTTAAAATGCACACTTATATCTTTTACATAAATGCATGTACGGCTATTACGCATGTACGGCTTTTACTTAATAATAGTTATTTTTTTGAGCTAAAGCAAATCTCCAATGATCTATAAAATCAATGCGGAAGTTCTGTTTTGATTTTCAATTGTTCTCTCTGCTTCCCCAACCTCACGAACAGAAACAGTGCAAGCGTATTTAGATTTTTAAAAGTGATTGATCATGTGGATTGTCAAACAACAAAAGACTAACGGAGGCTTTTGAAATTGAGGTGACAAACACAACACGAAGCGCTCACATATTTTCTTTAGGAAAATGTTTGATGTCTACACACAGAGAAAACGAAAAAAGAAAAAAGAAATAGATTTGATAGTTAATATAATGTAAAAAAAAATATCACATGAGTGTTTATACTTCATGCTATTCAAATGTAAAAAAAAATATATTTTTTTAAGTCAACAAACATATGGATCTTAAACAAATCCAAGAGGACTTCCAGCCCATAATATTGATGCAGTGATTTAAGATCTCTTGTATTTATATGTGAGAGAATGATCTATTTAATAACATGAAAAATCTTGTGTTTGATTTTTTAGGTAAAATTTCTTTAAATTAATCACAATCATACATCGCAAATAAAATTAGTTTCTAACCATAAGTTAGAACAGCATTCGTGTCTGATCTATGGGAAAAAAGTTTGAGAACGTATACATTCTTAAATCAATTGTGTTCACTCCAACAACCCCAACCATCGGATGAACATGCATTGACTAGATTCGGAGAATTTAAAGTGAAATCACATCGATCAGTTGTACTTTCAACTTGCGCGTTTAAAATGAAAGATCGTGCTTATTTAAAGTTCAAAGCTTAACCGGAAACATTTTCTTCTTTAATTTTGTGGGATAATAGCTAACAATTAAGATTGCGAAGGTAAGAATTCTAGGGCATTAGACAGGCTCAAATCAAAACATAGGGAATAAGAATCGCCGCATGTAAATGCCCATGATAGGGCAAGACATGCTAGATAGGGCCTACAACGAACATCTTAGCCGATCCAGGCCATAAAATCCTAAACAAGTCGCTAAAGGTAAAAAGATTTAACTCCATTCATTATATGATGAATTTTACGGGAAGTTTGATATCCATCCTCATTGGAGCACAAGTTGCGCATAAACAATGGCTGAGAACATGAGACGTAAAGGTTAGGGTTGTTAGAAGGAAATACTCCATCATTCCAAAGTTATTGATATTTTAAGTTCTTTATTTTAAAATTACTAATATTTTATAAATTTTAAGTCTAATTAGATTTGTATTATGTTGGACAATACATTTCAATTAATTCCTAATTTTTTTACTAGTTGAAAAATTTGTTTTTCTTTTGTTCTATAAACAAATTTGTTTAGCAAACGTTTTTTGAAATGTTACTTAAAGTAGAGTTTTTTAAAAACGCTAGCATCTAGCTTCTAGCCTTTTGTATTTCTTTCCTTTTATCATTAATATATTTATCAAATCTCCTGATTATCCTTTTGAAATAAATCAAGATTTTATTATTTTTCTGCCATTATATACTTTTCAATTATTTCAACAACTAGTTTTATGGAATATTTATAATTTAATAAAATAGTTCTTCAGCTTCAAACTACTAGCCTCCATATAATTTTCAACTTTTAGTTAACTTTTTAACTAATTTTCTCAAACTTAGCCTTGATTAATATTAGAATTAAAAAAATGATCCATATGAATACTAACGTAATTTATTTAAAAAAAAGGTACACATTTACAACTTATATCAAATAAAAGTATTTTAAATTAAATATATTAATTTTTTATACTTACTATATATTCTTTAATGCATTAATTAAAAAAATAGATTAAAATATATTTTTTATCCTTATAAATATTAAAATATTTGGGTATGTCCAAACCTATATGTCTGACAATTGTGCACCTAAGCCAGCCATTAGCCAATTATATAGTGACATATGTTCAAACTCTAACCTCTCTCTCTCTTCAACCCATGAACGAACCACCCCCACCCATTTCTGGCCCAAATTTGCCACACCATCCACTTCTAGCCCAGATCTGCCACCCATGGACATCGATAGTCACTATGTGAGGTTGCAATGGACAGTGCTCCACACGAGGCTGTGAGGCACGTCAGGTTTCGAGGACTCGTTCATGATGCTGTTAGGGGGGGGGGGGGGGGGGGGGGGGGGGGGGGGGGGGGGGGGGGGGGGGGGGGGGGGGGGGGGGGGGGGGGGGGGGGGTTGAGTAAAGCAATGGTCTCAGATATCTGGTGTTTTGGGAAGGAAGTCACACGCAGATCTGATGGCGTCAAAGTCGATGAGGCGTAGTGACAACACGACACAAAATCTGGTTTCCTTGGGACTTGCACATAGATCTGGTGTGCTTAGCTCATGCTGCGGTGATTGTGCTAGTTGGTGTGGCTCGCGCGATGGAGAAGGTGGTGTTGGTGGTGGCGCGACGCGAAGGAGACGTGGTAGGGTAGTTGGTCATGTGCATCGAGTGATTGTAGACATGATTATTTTCATTTTTCGTTTAATTGATGAAGGAATCATGTTTGGTTGAATAGGTATATGTGTTTAGTTTCAATGGCAGAGGTATCATCGTCACAGTTGTCACGAAGGGTGGTTGGTGCATGCACGTTCTAGAATGGAATATTTTTATATCGATTAATATAATCGATGTAGAATAACGGTTTCTACATAAGTTATGTGAATAATCAATGCCAAAAAATTGAAAAAACTAACAATTTTCCCATCAGCCTAGAGGAAGGTTCAAATGTTAACCGAACCTAGCTCTAGACCAAAAGCATCATATTTAAATTTTGTGAGGATGAAAAATAGACCAAAATTTTTATAAGGATGAATTCAAAATATTTTGATATTTATAGGAACAAAAAATATAGTTTAACAAAAAAAAATCTTTAATTCATATGCATTAACTTTAAAAATAAAAAACCAATTTAGGTACACAAAGAGATTTACTAACGTAATGCTGACGTCGAGCGTGTGGATGTTGCCTAATGGCATGGTGGACTATTATATAACTTGTTGTTTATTTGCTTTATTTTATTTTTCTGAAATATATTTATGTAATGTATAAAACTTGTTGGTTATTTGCTTTACTTTATTCTTCTAGAATATATTTATGTAAATTAACCATTTTTGGATGGTAATATAAATAATTATTGGTAAAAAAAATGATAGTCCTAAACCAAAAACGTTTTTTTAAAAAACAAATGGTATTAACATGGTTAAAAACCCCTCCATGTTTCAAGGATTTTAAACATTTGGTCCAAGCAAGTGTCGGGGGATTCAAATTGTAGACAAATAACGGAGGTTTCAAAACCACAAGTAACACCCACATTTATAAGGGTTAGCAAAAACTGTCATGAACACTTTTCCAATGAAAAAAGCAACCACATGTAATGTACTTAACATGGGTTAAAACTGCGAGTAAGGAAAAAAATAACCCCTGTTAAGTCCGTGTTTTTTCGTAGTGTGAGGTGTATCTGAGCGTTCGCAAGGTGGAAGATGAGCTCTTTGTATCATTCACATTTTTTCCTTTTAAACTAACCCTCTTTAATTTTAAGAAAATTCATTTATCACTTCATTTTCTTTTCGATCCAAATGTCTATGTCACGCATTGTTTCATCATCACTATCATAATCAAATCTTCTCTCTTTACAACATTGTTCAATATCATCCTCTGCCATCCTGCTCACCATAGAGACCTCGGCGCACTTCACCTCCCACAACTATATATAACGCACCATAAGGACTTTCTTGGCAGAGCTATTGTCTTCCATGAGATGGTGTTGATGTGGTGGACTCCCTCTAAAAGGTCAAGATCATCCACGACATCTACCATCTCTACAAATGCTCAGCCTTGATGTGGTCAACCCTAATCCGAACATTTCATTCCCATTCATTGCAACAAGACAAAATTTAAATTAAACCTTGACCACTGCACCTTCCTCAACCGTGTTAGAACCCTAATCGAGGTCTTTGTTGAGCTCATGGGTCATTGTGATGGTAGTAGCTCCAAGGGGAAAGGGGGATTGTTGCACTTTTATTCGCGTTGTGGTGTCTCTCAATTGCTAATATAATAAAAAAAAACATATAGTGACAGTTTTTAGTCATTATTATTTTAAATTAATTATTTTAAAATAAAAAATTTAACAAAACATTAACCATATTAATGAAAAATGAAACAAATGACCAAAATGAAACTTTTGAAAAACATAAAAAATCAAAATAAAACTTTTAAAACTTAATGGACCAAAATAAAAAAAATAAAAAAATTAAAGGACCAGAAGTGATATTTAGCCTAAAGAATACGCTAGTGGGTTATAGCTTTTATTGTCCTAAAATATTCCCAAAGTGAAACTTATTAAAATATATATGTATATGTTCACTTGTTTTCTATAAAGAGTGCTTTAGTAAGTTACAACTTTGAGTTTCTCAAAATCCTACAGAAGGTTAGGCATGTGGCCTATCAGATTATCTTATCTTCCTTTTTCCAATCTCTATGATGTATTCCATGTTTTTCTACTCAAAAAATATGTTGAGTATCCTTACCATGTTATTGAGAATGAGTCAATGCAACCAAGTAACCATATCGTTGAGTTAGAATTGATTAAAATTGTTGACTATATTGTCAAAACCCTCGAGGACAAGACCATTCATTCCCTTAATTAAGGTTGTTTGGTAGGGGCTTGCCTTTGAGGAGACCACTTATGATAAGAAGGACGAGACAAGATTCTTTTCTTCATAGACTTTTGAGTTAGGCATGTGTTGCACGTTCGGCAAGTATATTGATCGTTTCAAGTAATAAAGTGAGTAAGTAGAGTATCGTCTCCAAAGGGATTGAGGCACAAATTTTATCGCAACTTATTATCTTAAAATTGGAAGACAAATAATATGTTCTGAAGAGAATATGATTGGATTTTAGAATTAGGAAATTAAATAACTGAATAGAAAATTAACGAGAATTCAAAAACAAGTTTTAATTAAATGTTACGCGGTAGTGAGAAATAATTGTGGTCAGAGCACCTCTACTTCTGATCCCTACCTTCTATATGCAAATTGGCGATTGATTTCAATTGTTATAATTGCTCAGAGGATGTATTTGATATAATTTAGTTAAATCCTAATCCCTTAGTAATTTAATCCTTTAACCAACTCGAAATTCTAATTCCTTAGTAATTCCTTATTAAGTTAAGCATTAGGAAAATATATCAATTATTTTGTAATTGCTCATCCCTTTCCCTAGGTAATGTAACAACTATTATTCTACCGCTATTAGAAATCAGAGTTCCAACATCCCTATTGTAAACCCTAACCCTTAGAACCCTAATAGAGTGATCAATTCTATTGAGGCGAAAGCAATATAAGCACAAGATAGAATAAAACAATCATAACATTAATCTCAATACCAATTTAATATAGAGGAGTTCACATCAGTTTTTGGCTCTAACCACAATAAGAGAAGTTAGCCAGACATGCTCATAACTAACCTTAAGTGCAAAACTAGCATGTATCTAGGAGAGAATTACAAAGAAAGTAAAAGAATTATAAGCTGCTTCGTCTTCCTTTGATCTTCTCGTATTGACTCCAATCTTCTCTCTGCGTTTCTCCTTGTGTTTTTGTGTGTTATTTTCTATTCAAAAGTCCCCCATTTGTTTTCTGCACGTCCATATTTATATTTAGGGTAACTAAACTCCTATGTTGTTCTATTTTTGTGACAAATCTTTCTTGGTTCTACTTCTTTCCTTCTTTTCTTGATTCCTATTAAACAAAATATGCATAAAATAAGTAATGGACCAAGAATTGATGAAATTTAAACTTATCCTAACCTTTATTGATAAATTATGATTGAATTATTGATTATTTTAGCCTAAAATAAATTATATGCTAGCAGCATATCAACATGTCTTAAGTCATAAATCTTTAAGACAACATTTTTATATCGAGGTGAGAAACGCAACATGTCCAAAATTAACTACTAGTGATAAGAATATAATACAATAATATGAATACCTTTTTTATGTTTGTTTTATGCATGTTTTGTATAAGATATGCTTTGGCTAAAAGTTGAGTAATATTGGTGGGTCAGAGATGGATTAGAGTATAGACTTATAAAGCCCACTAGCAACATTAAGGCTCTATGACATTCAACCTTAGTCCACCTCACTCTCACACACTCCATATTTTTACTCGAGAGAGAAGATAAAATGCATGGTAGACCCATATCTACTTTGAGGAATACATTATGATTTCTTCCTTACCATCTTCTTTCCTTCTCCCATTTTCATCATGCATGTTGTTGTTGTTAGATTTGGAGTGAATGAGTTTTGGGACTCTAACATAGGAATTTTTTGGTTTCAATGATTTGCATGATGTTTATGTTTACAAGCATTAAGGAACATTTTTGGATCACTTATTTTGAGTTTGAGTGGTTGGTGGCCATGAATGACCTTGAGAGTAAGCAAATTCACGAAAATCCCAATTTATAGAATCACCTATACTCATTGAACAAGCCCTAACTCACTGAGTAAGGATCATACAAGGTTTAGGTCTATTACCTAGAGTGATCATGCTAAGCAAGGAACTTCCTTCACTAAGCAAAAATAATAACAATGATGTAGTTAGAGTCATGCTAAGCGAGGGGATGACCTTGGTAAGCAAAAATATATACAAATAGGGTGTATTTCCCTTACTAAACGCATCTATGATGCATTGGGATAGATGCGTTGAGTGGGAAGTAGAGAGCAACATTGGATGGTTCATGCAAGTTAGCTAAGCATGGAATGCCACTTGATTAGCGAAAATTTTCAAAGGATAGGTTTGGAAACTCATGCATGGAAACAAACAATTAGTTGTATTGAACACTACAATCCAACTCACTAAGTGAGTCTATGTATGTGTTGAACAAGAGACCCCTCGAATAGCATCACATACATTGGATGTTTTAAGCATATTTCTAATGTTTCTAATGATGTTTACCTATTATGAATCGTTGCCTGAGAATAAACAATGTTTGTAAATTGTTGCTTAGTGAAGGATAAACCATGTTTTAAACATATTTCTAATGTCAATTAGTTCATTTTTGATGATGTTTACCTATTATGACTCGTTGCATGATGATAAACAATGCTTTAAGCATATTTCTAATGTCACTAGGTGAAGGGTTTGAGATCAAAATCATAAATGCATATATTGTGATATAATCTTGCTAAAATATCTTTAACTTGATTTATTTAATCTGAAACCTATATTCAATTGTTGGATTATGCTTAATGAGTTTTGTATATTTGACATGTGAATCAAGATTCTAATACATACTTTAGATTATTATTATTATTATTATTATTATTATTATTATTATTATTATTATTATTATTATTATTATTATTATTATTATTATTATTATTATTATTATATCTTGACTACTACAAAACACAGGCTTTCTACATCGGTTCTACAGCGCATTCAATGTCGGTTCTCCAATCATCTTTGTAGCCAACGTCGTTGAAAGGTAAGACTTTCGACGTCGGTTACAGAACCGTCGTAGAATGGAACATTCTAAGACGATTCTTAGCCCACAACCGTCTTAGAATTCGTCTTTGAATTTTTTTACATCATTCTAAGACAGTTATTGGAAAGAACCGTCTTAGAATGTCTTTTTTTAAATAAAAAATTGACGATTCTAAGACAATTTTTTTTAGCAAAAACCGTCTTAGAAGTCTACTTTATAAAACAATTTTCTAGATAATCGTCTTAGAATATCTTTTTAAAAAAAATAAAAAATTTTCAACACATTAATTATAACATTATACACAATTTTCAACACGTCAATTTCTCATAAGTAATTCCTATTGCAATGTTGAATGTGTTTTTTGGATGCTTCAAAAATAAAAGACAGCAGAATGTAAGCATGGCCACTCATACTGACTCCTACAATTATATTAGTCCCATGGCCAGTAGAGCTGGAAAGAGCTAACCTGCGCATAGGGTCATGCTTGTAGTCAGTATAATACTTGGCAATCCAGACAAATATGTAAGCAGTGATAATACCAATCAACCCACACATAGCAAAATTGAACCATGTTGAAGGTGTTTGCTCAGTGTAAAGTAACCACCGGGTAGACTGCAAAGTAATTCAATTTAAAAATTATCGCAATTGGAACAGTGAATGGTTGGCCAATCCAGAGAGCATAGAAAAACAAAATTAAAATATCACAAATGAATATTAGACAAGTGATTAAAAATATCATTAATATTGGCATATTATAATAATGGATATAAACTCGAGTAATTCCAAATTTTCAGAAATAGTAATACAAATATAGTCTAGTTATGTTGTAAAGATATAATATTTGATTAGAATTCAATGTAGAAAGCAAAGGTCCACTTGTTTTTACGAAACCTAATTAGTGGAACCTAGCATCAAGTCATCATGTTCTTTCATTCCATCCTTTTCCATTAGTCCAAACATAGCCTAGGTAAAGATACAAAATGGAAGTGTAAAAGAAACATTCAAGCTATCATAAGGTCATACATCTACATCCACCCCCTGCCATTTTATAATGATTCACCTAGAATAGCCTATGACTACATAGTTATAAACTTAATAGCAGGGGAAGAGAAAAAAGATATCATATTTTACAAGTGCAATATTAGGATCCCTAAGACCCTAATGGTGCAAACAAAAATTATACAAAAGGACCAAGATATTTTATTTTAGTTTTGGTGGAAATTTCTGGAGACAAATGAACTAACCTTGGCCAACTCTTCATCCAAACCAGAAGCAATTACCTTTCTCAAGACTAGTTGTCCATATAAACTTTGCTCAACCACTACTAAAAAAACACTATTCCACATCGGTTAGGAGACGTTGAAAGTGTGGAAGTTAACATTGGTTTTCAAAACCGATGTTAACGAAAAGTCTACAACATCGATTTTTAGTAAAAATCGATGTCGCTATGTAATAAATAAAACGTAAAAAAGCATGTAAATGCTGTAACTTCAACATCGGTTTTCATACGAAAACCGATGTTAAATTACACGACAACATCTATTTTCAACAAAAACCGATGTTGATGTAATATAACAACATTAGTTTTCTTAAGAAAACCGATGTCCCTATGTATGTAACCACATCAGTTTTCTACTTAAAATCGATGTTGTTATTTACATAGCGACATCGGTTTTCTAAAGAAAATCGATGTCGTTACATGACAGCAACATCGGTTCTTCTAGAAAATCGATGTTGGTTTTTTAATTTTTTTAAAAATATTTTGTCTGTTTTTCTAATTTTACAGTTCTTCTACCTGTAAATAAATTGCAGAAATGCAGCCAATTTCATTATACAATACAATAAAATAATATTTGAATTACAAATAAAGTATGAATACTCTCAATGTACATAAAATTATTTCCTAAGCTAATATTTATACAATTGTTTAAAAATCCTTTAACTACCTAACCTAATATGTCATGTCTAACTTTAAGATAAAATGAAGTCCATTGAACACTAATAGCCTTCAATGTCTCAGATTCTAGTGGTCTTTCATTAGTAAAATAATGCATGAGATAATGAAACATAATTTAATAAGTGTAAAACAAAAACAAGTCAAAAAGTAAATTAGTTTTCAATTAGACAATTACCGTGTCCCAATTATCTTTGAAGGCTCCTTGGACTATCGTTGACATCCAATGCATGACATAATAGCCACACTCAGTGCTTCCTTTTTGCTTATTACACTAAATTCAATAACATGATCAAAGTTAAACGGAAATTAGTGTAAATAGTAATAAAAATTATTTTGAATACATAAACCATGATTTATTAAAAGACTTACTTTAAGCACAATCCATTTAGAGTAGCCTTTGATTTATTTCCTTGAGTGTCCTGGACTCCCTCCAAAGCACTGCTTAAGACAAACATGCAAGCATATTGTACAATTAACATATTCATGTGTTAGAAATAATAACAAAAATCTCTTACAAATTACAACCTATGATACAATCCTAAAACCAAGGCAAGTGAAGGAAGACTTGGAATTACACATGGAAGATCTTCCTTTGGTGATTAAAGGGCCAATGACAAGGGCTAGGGCTCAAACACTCCAAGATCATATACAATCCAGCTTATATCTCTTGGAGAATCATGAAGGCTACAAAATATTAAGCTTATCTGTTGTAATCAATTACGAGTAGCCTGTAATCGATTAAATACTTTGTATAAATGTTAGATTTGTAAATAGCTTTGTTGTAATCGATTATTCCGTCATGTAATTGATTACATGAAAGTGGGAGTTCCTGTGATAATCGATTATTCCGTCTTATAATCGATTACATGGAAGTGGGAGTTCCTGTGATAATCGATTATTTGGTGAGATAATCGATTACTTTGTTCATGAATCAGCTTCCAAGCCTGATATGAACAAATAATCGATTACTGAGATCTAGTAATCGATTATTTGATTCAAAATAATCGATTACCATTTTGAAATAATCGATTAAAGTCGTTCTTTTTGCAGGAGCGCTATTTTTAGTTTTTAAAAGTTGTTTAGAAGCTTGTCTTGGAAGCTACATTTGGATTTCATTTAGGATGCATTTACATTTCATTTAGCTTGTAGTTTCGTGGTCTATATAAACCACATCAAAACAGATTGTAAGGACTTTTGATTGAATGAAATGAGATTGCACTTTGTGTGTGAGAGGTTGAGAGTTATTCTCCCTTGTTCTTAGTGAAGAACTTCTTGTTTCTTAACAATAGCTTCTGAGCTATTGTGGTGATTATTGTAAGACTTATTGGAATTCCTATTCCATGATGTCAATCCAAATCCACTTCTAATCTTTTTCCATTGTTCCAATTCTTAAATCACAAAAACCTAAAAAGCTGTCCTAAAACAAAGCATTTCATACTCTGTTTTTCTTTCCATTGAAGAATTGATTTCATTGCAAGGAAGATCGGGGCAAACAGGAATTGATTTAGTTCAGAAGTCCATCAACCTACCTGTTAATAATTCCTTTCAGGTAGTTATTAGGCCTGTTGTGCAACAAACAGAACCACACCACAACATTGGCCTTAGGACATATAAGGACCAGTTGTCAATGTGAACTGCATTGGAGAAAAAGAAGTTATTCTACTGCATACATTACTTAAATTCTTTTGTGCATTTTTACTTACCCATTCAAGTATGGTGCAAGGTAGATATCTTTCTGTGAACTCTGCATCCATTTCTTGATATAGTCCTCGGATTCAAATTGAGATTGCCCAGATCTCTGTATGGACTGTGGCTCAATGAATCCATACACATCGGAATGATCCGATTGCAGACATAAGTCATTCAAATGCCTATTATTTTACAAATAATGTCAATTATTCATGAATATAAAACAATGAGTTATGTAACGGTAGCCAATTGAAAGTGGCTTACAGAATCCAGAGTTGTATAACGGAGATGTTCAGGCATTGACCACCATGGATGATCTCAGAAATATCCTCATGCTTTATGTACAACGGGAAGTTGTCATTATGCACCCTGAACAAAGTAGGTCCCATGGCACCTGCATTGGTCTAAGGAAAAAATCGGGGATGGTCAATTCGATCTAGTACTAGGGATCGTTGACATGATCCGGCTTATTTATAGGTTTCGCCGGTCTCTCAGTTCCCTGATTAACCAACACAGTTAACAAACACAATTAGGTAAACGACTGTCTTAACTTTATATGAGACATATTATTCTTAAATGAGAAGAAACAACGCAAAAATGAAATACCTTATCCACAATATGTTGTACAAGATGTGTCGACCAAGCAAGGAAGGTGTTAAGGGCCTGCCCCACTAACTGAACCTCGTCAGTGGGTATGGGGACGCGAGCATCAGCATCTTGAACTTCCTCAACACCCAACTCGACTTGATCATTGGCAAGAGGGACGTTGTGCACGGTTGTCGACCCCTTATAAAATCTTCCAAGGGTAACCAGGCGGGGAGGATTGTCATCGACATACATCCCACGCCTGTCAGATGTACCCGTGTCTGGGTCATTCCCCGAGGGATCGACACAGCTTCCCTTGGTGCTGATATGGGCACTAAGAGGACATGACTGAACCTTTGGAGGCGGCATGACACCCTGCGAATGCATCTGGGACTGCATCTGGGACTAAAGTTGGATGAAGGACATCATTATTTGCTGCGTAACTCTTTAAGTGATCGACTGCGTAAATCTATCAGTGATCGACTGCTCCAGCTCCTCCCTGATGTTGTCTTTCAGTCAATCCAGGTCTTCAGGCGCCATAGACTTCTTTTTGCGAGAGGTTGATGTAGCCGGTCCGAAGTAGTGTGATGGTGACACCGGCTCCAGCAGCTCAGACACGACCAGGATGATTTGGTTGTCCAATGGTAGCAGTCAGGATATCCTGATGTCCACTGGCAACAAAGTTACCCTGTGTGGATTGCTTATCCAGGGAATCTTGTAATCAAAATAGGTAGGACATTATTGTTGTCATTTGTTAGGCAAAAATACATTCATTAATAGTTAAGATATTCAAGTTAGAAATAACATATATATAAATTTGCCATATAATTTAAAAAAATTCCTTTTCATCATTCCTTTGTTTTACATACAAGTCATCGTGGTCTTGAATTTTATCCAACTCACAAAAGCATTCGTGCGTATGCATGCCTCTCACAAATCTTCTAATTTGCCTTTGTCATAGCCTTCGTTATATGCCCCACTCATGATCAGTGTTATTCTAGATTAATTGCACCTTACCTTTTGAGTAATTTGTCACCATATATACACTATTCAATTTAAAAGTGTTTCTTTATATTAATTTTTAGCCTCTATTTTTTTTTTTTTTTGGCTTCTGGACATTTCATTCGTTCATACTTATTTTCTCTAATTTTTTGCTTCCTATGAACTGTCAAGCATATATCTTGGCTTCATCAATGAGGACATATTTAGCTTTTGTAGAAAAATTATTATAATTAAATTGTGATAGCCCATTATTGATATTCGAAGGGACTTGAATATTGAAATACATTACTCTGAGAGAGTAAGGAAACCAGGCAAGGTAACCTCTATATATATGCCATCATATATAATAATCAAATATATCAGGCACGACGAGATGGGATCTTCTTTTACTAAAAATAAAAAGTATGAGGAATGATATCTGCTGGTTTCCTATATGGACCATATAAATACAACTTAAAATTTGATACCTGATTTTTAATGTTACAATAGGTGATTAATAGATATCATGAAACTCGTAAATCAATTAACGTGAAGTAATTATTGTTTAGGTACGAGCGTCAGGCACGACGAGATGGGATCTTCTTTTACTAAAAATAAAAAGTATGAGGAATGATATCTGCTGGTTTCCTATATGGACCATATAAATACAACTTAAAATTTGATACCTGATTTTTAATGTTACAATAGGTAATTAATAGATATCATGAAACTCGTAAATCAATTAACGTGAAGTAATTATTGTTTAAGTACCAGCGGTCTTGAGTTTGAATTATAGAATATGTAGTTGTGTTAAATATTTAAAGATAAATTTTTATCTATAATTATTAAAAATGAAAATACATATTTTATTAGACAATTTTACCTTTAAACTACTAAAATTTTAAATTTTTTTTTCTAATTTATATCAACTTTCCACTATTTTTAAATTTTTATTTTTTTATTGTCTTTTTATTAACTATTTAATTTTTTTTATATTTATAATGATCATATCGATTCAAATAAAATTGTCTCTGAATTATACATGTGATTTATATAAAAAAACAAATAAATAAATAATTAATAGACTATAATAATGTCACTATCATGGTTTGCGTATCCGGAGACCCATATATCATGTCTTCATGTGCATATCTCACATTGCTATGGATTGGATATTGATCTCATCAGTAACTCAATGGTTTAAATTTAAAGGTTAAATGAGCTAAAATTGCATGTCCTTAGAGACAGAGAATAAGATTCTTAAGATTGAAATGTGATAGGCCAAGTTGCCTAACAACAATGAGCAATCACGGCAAGCCATGGAAATATCAGGTACTTGCCTATAGCCACGCCCAAATTTTTATACGCGCGTTAACCTACCAACTATAGGTATAAAGGTAAAGCACTCTTTTTTGATGTAGAAAAAGAGTGTGTCATTTCGATTAAGACACCACACTAGTATTTCCATATTAAGAAGAGAAACATTTACCATGATACGTGTTATTATTTATGATAGGATGATTATGCAAGTTCTTAATTTAATTCTTCATCTGTTTAACGGTGTAAATTCTATCATTATCAATAAACTTTAACTATATCAATATATCATTGATTTAAACTTAAATCTTTTAGAAAAAGTCTTGGATTCGAATCTTGTGAATAAAAAAACGTTGTTAGAAAAGAACATTCCATTAAAAATTATCAACCAAGTTTTTAATAAAGATTAATCATCAACAAAAAAGATAAATACTCGACACAATGTCATGATTACCTAAATTAAGTTTCAATTATATTAACACATTCTTTAAAGACTAAAACACTTATAATGAGCATCTATTGAAGTAATTGAGAATTAAATATTTAAAAACGATAGCAACAGTATAATAAAAATAAGTTGGAAGGGAGTCACATAATTTTTTTTTAAAAAATAAATTACATTAACCTTCGTTGAGGTTTAAGCTTATTACACTTGATACTTATTTATTTATGAACATTACTCTTACGAAATAGGTTATTGTGGGAGAGCCTCTCCCACAATGGTAAAGTCATCTAAGTCATAGGATCTATGGGACTACCATAAGATTGCCTACACCAGATTATCATTTCAAAAAATGTTCTTTCCTATTATGCATATCCAGTTCAACCCCCTCCCGCAACACACATTTCTCTATCCTTTCCATCTATTTTTTTCCTCAAATCGTCAAGCTTCTTTGGTGCCATCTTCCTCTGCCAACAACTACACCAAAACCCACTCACACAAACCAAATCCGGAATCGACTTTCACCCGCGACGCCTCCCTCTCCCATGTCGTCGTAGATGCCAATTATTCTACAAGGCTTGTTGATCGTGGGTAACTACAACTTTGACCTCGTCTACAAGGCCCACCTTTTTCATCGGTGCCCCTCATTGGTGTCAAGATGCTCTCCACGGATGCCCACATAGCTTCCGCGAGTTCACAGAGGAGATGGAAATATCCCGAGCAAGCTCAACCACACCAAGAACACATAATAAGTGTTTTATCTTCTTTTTTTTATCAGTTTAGTTTTCTTATATTTTAATTTATTTTATGGTGATGTTTGCAATTTAATTTGGGATTTGGTTAATATATGATGATGTTTGTAATTAAATTTTGAATTTGGTCAATAAAGTGTAGTTATTTAAAATTGACGAAATGAATAAGGAGATAGATACAACGGAGAAATGATGAAAAAGTGTCAGAACTTGGAAGCAAAGCAACAGGGAAGAAGAGAGGTAATTTTTAAAAAAGAAAATAATATTGTAGTGTAGTCAATCTTACAATACACTCACACTTATCTCGAGAGAAAAAAGAACATGCTACAGCTTTCCCTCTGTGGGGAGCTTAATCTACTGTCCCACAATAGCCAACTTCTTACTTTTAGCCCCCCTTCTCTAAACTTCATGAAGCTCTTCTGTTAACAAATAAAATAAAATAAAATAAATTATTTTACTTTTCTAATAAACTCAAATTGCCCTGGTCACTAGGCAGATGGAGATTAGGTTTGGAGGTGGATTCTTCGACTCTCCGAAGGCCTCTCCTTTGTCCTTTTCCTTCGCTTGCCATCGAGACCTAATCAAAATGTAGCTAGTTCTCCCTCTCTTGTTGTTGTCCTCACCATCGACAACGACGAAAAACCACCACCACCACAATAAGCTTAGATACGAGAACTACATAAATCAAGAACTGAGTTCCACCGTGCCACTGTCAAAGTTCCCACTCCCTACTCTCGCTGTCATCCTGACCACTAGCACCGACGATGAACCACCAGCACTAGAAAAACCACAAGTTAAATCTAAGAACGACACAAATCCAGATATGAGTAAAATGGAATGAACCAGAAAAATATAGATTTGAGTTCCATCATGCCACTGTTAGAGTTTCACCTCCCCACACGCAAAGCTGCGACAAATCTAGCATCGAGAAGGGCGCCTTTGTCAATGACGAAGATGAATTAGAGTGAAATAACAGGGGGGTTGACTAATGTGTGTTAATCAAATAAAAACGTTTTGCAAAGACTTGTATCATCAATCTAAAAAGATCGATGCAATGGAGTCTTCCACTGATAAGAAAAATAAGTTTGATGAAAACCAAGTTTGATTGTCCGGTAATAAATTTGCAAAGGTTTTTCAAGCAATCACTTGGTAAGACACGGTGTCAATATAAGCTAAAAAGATTACTCAATAAAAAATCACTTAAAAAACATAGGAATACTTGATTTATATTGGTTCACTCAAATCGAGTTATGTCCAATTCTCCTTTACATAAGAGCAAAAGGTTCTACTAATCAAAACTTTGATTGCAAACAAATATTTTGTCTTGTCACTCCTTTCTATACAAGTATTCTTTTTTCCACTTTTGGCACACCCTTACATTCCCCCTGAATCTAAGATTATCCAAGTATTGTTAAACACTAAGTTACTCCTAACTTTCACAAATGATAGTTTCAATGAATATAATGATTCAAAAACACTCAAAGAATGAATGAATAGTAAAGCTCACATACTAAATAACTTTTCTTAGCAAAGGATAGACAATATAAGAATATGTGTATCGTCCAGTAATTTTGTAGACTTTCGCTTTAGAAATCTTTTACTCGTTCCTTTTCTTAAGGATTTTTCTCATCATTGCTCTTGAGCAGAGACTGCCTTTTATAAACATTAGTGAAGTATCCGTTATGGGATAACGCTGAGTCTTGATATGATGGTTGTCTCACATCTGGAGGCGAGACAACATGGCATGTTTTGATTGGAGAGGAAAAGAAGAAAAGTACAGACAACAACATGTGCTCCTCTTCTGCAACCAAAGAGACCTCTTGGAGGAATATTTTGTAAATACCTTTATTCTCTTCTATTTTATCCTTTCCTTAAATTTCAAATGTTAATAATTCAAATAAAGAGAGACAAAACTGAATTTCATAAAGAGAGATCGTACTCGTTTGGACATTACTATAAAAGTATAAAATGACTATGTAAGTGATTTATATCAAGCGGATGTGAGTAATAAACACTCAGTGTATAGACACCGGTTTTCACAATAAGAGAACCCGAGTAATTTTACAACGCATTGGACGCTGATTATATCTTTAGTAAAATAGGTTTTTACTTGTGACTAGGCATAAGCTTATAAGAGCTGTAGAGATGATGTTATAGCATGTTAGCTCATTTATGTAGATCGTATTGTTCACTAAACAACAACACATGAGATCATCAATAATTTATACTTTTGTAAACATCAAAATCAAAGGAAGTATATGTCGTCCAGTTGTCAAGAGGATGTTTGCGAAGGGGATGTGTATTTTTGGGCTTAACATGTTGAAGATTAATTCCAGTTTGGATAGTGCTATCTCAGTTATGTAAAATTTGTCTAAGTTACAGAATTCATGTATAGTTTTGATGAACTTATCTCGAGAGGAGTAGAAGCTTCCATTCAAAAGTGATTGAAATGTTGACTAAAATTTGAGAAGACGAATGTGCCATCGAAGGGAATTATTTCAATTAAAATTAATGGTTTCAATAACTTACTTAAAGCATGTGGGATTGGAAAGCACTCAGAAATAACGTCTTTTCAAGAGTCAAAGTATGAGTTGACGCGGTTACAAAGAAGTTACACGAAGACATCAAGTAGCATTAGATCTATGTATTTAGAAATATCATTGTACACATGTTGAAATCATAGAATTCGACCATTAGTATTAGAAGTTTATAAATAAGATCTCTTACTGCCAATTTTTGAGGGGTTGAAACACTTTCACTTAATTCCACAGACACCGACAACCTCTATTATTGAAATTGGATGCAGGTTTAGCAGGTCATCCTGTATGTATTCAATTCCCGCCATTTATGAATTCTTGTCTCTTTACTTTATTGCATCTTTCTAAATCCTTTACTTTTTCCAATCTTGATTTCTTATCAAAACTTTTACTTTTCCAATCTCTATTTCTAGTTATTATTGAAATTACTATCGAAGTATAATTATCGAATTAACTTTTTAATCGAAAACACTATCATAAAATATACTTATAAATTATCTTACAAACCGTTATATGATACTACTATAATTATCTATGGATATCTTTTTCGAAATTACTATTATTATATGTATTAAGTATTAGACAATTCTCCGAATAGTTGAAAACTATGAACTTGCTTGTTTGATTAAAAAGATCTTTCAATCGAGAATGGATTTTATGTCTCATCTTTAAACATTTATTTGTTAAGAGAATCATTTAGTGGAAATTACTCAGTTTGTTATAAAAATATATTCCTTTCAATGAGTAAGTCCAATTTCACGATTAACAAATTGGCAAGCTCGGTGGGACTAGTTTTCCAAAAAACTCGATCTTAAAAACAAGTATTAATGAGAATTGTATGTTGTTAAGAAGTGGTAGAATGACAATAAATAGTCAAAGAAACCGTATTAATAACAACAACAATAATAATAATAATGTTGCAAACACTTCTACTAATGACAATGATGTTGGATATAGGGGGAGCTGGAAGAAGATCAAAGCAATGATTGTAAGGACCCTCATTCATGGTACCAGGATTCTTTAACAAGAAAACTGGTTTTAGACGCGGCGCGGGTCGCGTCAGGGTTGGCGCTGATAGCGCCAGACCCACTGGAATGTGGCACCAGGAGCTTCAAGATGGCGCTGAAAGCGCCAGGTTCTCTGGAAGTTGACGCCTGGGGCGTCAATGTGGCGCTAGATGTTTTCCAGCCAGCGCGAGTCGCGCCAGAGGCAGCACAGTTGGCTCGGGAAGTGGCCTGGAAAACTCATTTTCTCTGGTTTTCCACGCGGTCAGCGCCAAGGTTGGCGCGGATAGCGCCACAAGTTCTGGAAGCTGACGCTGGAGGCGCAGGAGTGGCGCTGGGAGCGCCAGACCCACCGCCTTTGCGGCGCGGGTAGCGCCGGAGTTGGCGCGGATCGCGCCAGAGCTCGGGCAGGCTGAGTATATAAGGGTCAAAACGCAATTTTTTGAAGGAAATCAACTCCTTCTTCTTCCCCACGATCCCAGCCTCCATTAGAGAGTGCCCCATGCTTTTTAGGACCTTATATATTGGCCTAAACACCTCCCAATGACCTATAAACTTGAGAGAAACCTTTGAAAGCTTCAATCCTTCAATTGCTCTCTTGAAAACCCCTTGTGAGGGAGAATTGGATTCTCAAGGAAAAGCTCAGAGAACTTGAGAGTGGCGAGGACCCACGGCTTTGGAAGGACAACAGAGCTTGAGGAAGCTGTCCTGAAGTCTTTCTGGTCGCCACTGAGGTAAGGGACTCAAGTTTCTCCGTTTAATTTCGATTCTAGGGGTTTCCATGAATAGTGACCCACTTGAGCTGGGGCTAGAATTAGCCCAGGGTCCTGTAGAGAAACTTGTTTAGAGCAATGTATAGATGAAGGATTAGCTTTCAGTTTCTAATTTAGATGACTTTGAATCTTGGCTCTAGGGTTTCCTATGTGACTTGTGTAGAGTCATTTGTTGATGGTTCTCTTATATGCTAGAGCCTTGGTTATGATGGTATGAGCCTGAGAGGCTAGTTGAACAGTGCCTGTGTTGAGGTTAGACTATTCCAGAGATATATTGAGTTATAAGGCTGAGGAAAGCTTATGCTCAGATATGTGTTTTGGATTGAGTCTAGGATGACTCAGATGCTGGTTTTCAGCCTTAGTGGACCTTGTATGGTCTGTGAGAGGCCTAGTGTGGGCTTGTCTTGAATGAACCCTAGGATAGGGGAGTTCTGTATATGATATGTCTGTGTTTGAATGCCTGTGGATTGGTTTTGATATTAGTATATGCCTTGATTAGGGCGTGATATTGAGACTGTTGGTGGCGGGAGCCACAGACCAGGGAAAGTACTGCAGAGTGATACTTTGCCAGGTAAGTTCAGTGTTCCTGGGGATGATTTCCCATCTTGTGTGCTACACTACACTCCGGGGGAGTGGTGGTCATTTCATGATGCATGCATTGGTAGTTGCATCCTCATATTGATATGTGTGCATTTGTGCTTTGATTGTGATATGTTTGTGATAAATCTATTTGCCAATAGATAAATATGGACCTCCCTAGGAGATGGTGGTTTCCTTCTAGTATGGTTGGCTCATGGTTGAGGTAGCTCCCAGGGAATTGATTCTCATAGACCATGGGGATAGAAGTTGAGGTAGCTCCTTCTATTCTTGGAGGTACTATATATGTGCATCCATGCGAAGGGGTAGCACCCAATGGGATGGCACAGGTGTGAGTTCCGGTCTCACACTGATATAGGCGTGGAGGTAGCTCCGCCAGGCGTTGAGGCAGCTTCGCCATGTTTGTATGATATGCTTATATTGTTATGAGGGCCAGTGGGCCAATTGCTTGTGATAACTGATGTATGTGTTATGGAAGTGGGCCAGGGTGGAGGAGATGCCTCCATGGACCCTGAGCTTACTGAGATGTGTTATCTCACCCCGTGTGGGGAATTATGATTTCAGGTGACTCTTCTGGAGGAAGAGAGCAGTCTCAGGGCAGGAGGCCCCAGCAGAGACATGGGCTGCTTGACTGAGAAACAGCAGATAGAGCTTGAAGGCTCAGATTTGTTTTGATTATATTTTGTACCCTTGATAAGGGATGGTGTATGTGTACACCTGATACATGTATAGTTCTGTATACCCTCGGTGAGGGCAGATATTCTTTTGTATCACCATGATGTGGTGTGAACTGTGATGTATATGTTTGTACAAAACTATTTATGATATGTATATGAGACTTTCCTCCTGAGTATAAATGTTGTATATTTGATAATCTGCCTAAGTCTTTTAGTTATCTGTCTTTATGGTAGATGTTATGAGAAACTAGATCAGCAAGGGTGTGAAAAAAAATGTATCTTGTATGTATGTTGTTTGTTATATGTTTTATTCCATACATAATGAATCAAGAAAAGCGATTCTGTGCTTCCGCTGAGGTTTTTAATCATGATTTAAGCGCTTATCTGATATTATTAATGATAACACTTAGGAGGCCTACGGGGTGTTACATTTAATGATATCAGAGCGGTTTCTTGATAAGAACATTGAGACCTAGAGGCACCAGTGGGGCTACCAGTGCCCAGACTGATCCAGTTGCGGCTGCACTAGCCGCCATGCAGTAAGAGTTAGCTACTAACAGACAGATTTCAGGCAGATATGCAGCAAGAGATGGCTGCTAACAGACAGACTCAGGGGGAGATGCAGCGAGAGATGGCTGCAACCCGAGAGGTTAATGAAGCCTTGATGAAGGCTAATCAGGACCTGCTAGAGGAGGTGAAGAACCTTAGGAGGGATGACCGAGTATCCTCCACACCTTCTACGCATGAGGGCAAGGCTAGTCGCCAGCAGGCTGGTGAGAGCCACCAACGAGGGGACCTGATGTCCTAGATAGAGGCTGAGAGTGATCCAATAGCCAGAGGGAAGATGCTGATTACATTCAGAAAGCATGACCCTCCAGTGTTCTCAGGGGGCTATGATCCAGTGGCTGCAAACCTTAGAGAAGATTTTCGAGGTGATGGAGTGCCCCGATCACCAGAGGTTGCTGTATGCAACCTATATGCTTCAAGGTGACGCCCATAAGTGGTGGAAGACCACAGTTTCACTTCTGAGAGGTCGGGGAGAGGTGATTACCTGGCAGTTGTTCAAGGCCTGCTTTCTGGATAGATATTTTCCCAGAGATGCCCGGGAGCAAAAGCAAGCGGAGTTTGATGGACTCGTCCAGGGGACCATGACGGTGGACGAGTATCTGGCCCAGTTTAATGAGCTGGCCCAGTATGCACACTTCAGGAGACCTATGCCTGAAGCTGAGATTCTAGCAGCTAAGTTCCTGATGGGACTTAGAGATGACATTCAGGTGCTGGTGGCCGGCCTTGGTTCACGAGACATGGATACCTTGGTGAGACAGAGTTGCCAGGTAGAGGGTATACTACAGAGACAGTAGAGAGGCAGACAACCGACTCCCTCAGACAAACAGAAGGGGAGAAGACCTAGTGGTTTTGGCCCACCCGAGAAGGGTAAGGGCAAGATGCTAAGAGTCTCTACTCCCTCTGACAGATTCAAGAGGAGTTCAGGCCGGAAGAGATCAGTCCCCGAGTGTCCAGCTTGTGGGAAGGAGCATACAGGAGCCTGTTCCTCAGGCCAGATCATCTGTTTCTGCTGTGGCAAGCCAGACCACATATCCAGAGAGTGCCCTCAGACAGAGAGTCGGGCACAGGCTACTCCAGTAGAGGTGACAGCACCCACAGCAGGTCGGGTGTATACGGTGGATGCCAGAGAGGCAGCCAGAGCTCCAGACCTGATCAAAGGTACAATTCTGATCGATGATTGTGATATTAGAGTGCTGTTTGATTCTGGAGCCACACATTCCTTCATACAGGATGTGGTTGTTGATATGTTAGATTGCCTAAGCTCAGTTTTGCCCCTCCGATGGAGGTTATCACAGCATCTAGAGAAAGATGCCAGGTGAGCACGTGCTGCAAGGACGTGCAGTTTCGGTTTGAGGGCAGAGTCTATGTTATTGATCTGTTCTGTCTAGCTATGCCTACCCTTGAGATGATTTTGGGTATGGACTGGATGACCAAGTATGGTGTGATGCTAGACTGTTGTCAGAAGAAGGTTGTAGTACCTTCTGAGGGGACCAGTTCGAGTTCTACCTCATTCTTATCAGTCTTGCAAGCTCGCAAGGCAATCATGAAGGGAGCTCAGGGCTATATCTTCTTGGGTGTGACAGAAGATAAGCCAGGTGTTGATTTGTCTCAGATCCCTGTGGTGAGCGAGTTCATGGATGTGTTTCCTGAGGAGATAACTCAGCTACCACCAGAGAGGGAAATAGAGTTCTCCATAGATCTGGTTCCGGGTGTGGGACCAATTTCGGTGGCACCTTATCATATGGCTCCTCTGGAGTTGAGAGAGTTGAAGGTGCAGTTGGAGGACCTGCTGTGCAAGCAGTTCATCAGACCGAGTGTTTCGCCTTGGGGAGCACTGGTGATCTTTGTGAAGAAAAAGGACGGTAGCATGAGATTGTGTGTGGACTACAGGCAGTTGAACAAGGTTACTGTGAAGAACAAGTATCCTCTGCCTCGTATTGATGATCTGTTGGATCAGCTGAGGGGAGCCAGAGTGTTCTCCAAGATAGACCTGAGATCCGGATATCATCAGATTCGGATCAAGCCTGCAGACATACCCAAGACAACCTTCCGGTCTAGGTATGGTCACTTCGAGTATCAGGTCATTCCTTTTGGTCTGACGAATGCCCCAGCAGTGTTCATGGATTATATGAACAGGGTATTCAGACCTTTCTTGGATCAGTTTGTTGTGGTGTTTATTGATGACATTCTGATCTACTCCAAGATGGAGGCAGAGCATGTTGAGCATCTCAGGACAGTTCTTCAGATCTTGAGGGACAAACAGCTGTATGCTAAGTTGGCCAAGTACGAATTCTGGTTGATAGAGGTGAAGTTTCTTGGCCATGTGATCTCAGCTGCTGGTGTATCAGTGGATCCCAGCAAGATAGAGGTAGTGATGTCCTGGGAGAGGCCCAAGGACGTGTTTGAGATCAGGAGTTTCCTGGGATTGGCAGGCTACTACAGGATGTTTATTCAGGGGTTTTCCCAGTTGGTGGTACCTCTGACTCGACTCACACGAAAGGGGGTTCCTTTTGTTTGGACCCATGAGTACGAGCAGTGTTTTCAGGAGCTGAAGAAACGGTTGACCACAGCTCCAGTGTTGACTCTTCCTGATCCTGAAGGAATTTTTGAGGTGTTTTGTGATGCGTCTAAGCGGGGGCTTGGATGTGTGTTGATGCAGGATAAGAAGGTTGTTGCCTATGCTTCCAGGCAACTGAAACCTCATGAAGAGTCTTATCCTACTCATGACTTGGAGTTGACAGCTGTAGTGTTTGCTCTGAAGATTTGGAGGCATTATTTGTATGGTGCCAAGTTGATAGTGTTCAATGACCACAAGAGTCTCAAATACCTCTTTGATCAGAAAGAGTTGAATATGAGATAGAGGCGTTGGATGGAGTTCCTGAAGGACTATGACTTTGAGCTGAGATACCATCCAGGCAAGGCTAATGTGGTTGCTGATGCTTTGAGCAGGAAAAATGTGACTGCTGCATGCTTAATGATCTCTGATTGCAAACTGATAGAGCAATTCAGAGATATGCACCTGACGGTGGTAGAAGGCACACATGGCCTTGAGTTAAGCAAGACCAAGGTGGATAATGAGCTGATCAGGAGGATCCGAGAAGCTCAGCAGCAGGATGAGGCTGTGAGGGCCATGATTGGCCAACAACATGTTTGCTGGGAGGATAACGACTTGGTGATGTACCAAGATCGTGTTGTGGTGCCTAAGGGCGAGTTGAGAGATGTCGTCTTGTCTGAGGCACATAAGGGTCAGTTCAGTATACATCCGGGAGCCACCAAGATGTATCATGACCTGAAGAGGAGTTTCTGGTGGCCAGGGATGAAGAAAGACATAATCGAGTATGTGGCTAAGTGCCTAGTGTGTCAGAAGGTGAAGATTGAGCATTAGAGACCGTCTGGTCTGCTTCAGCCTTCAGAGATCCCTGAGTGGAAATGGGACAGCATTTCCATGGATTTCGTGGTAGGGTTACCGAGGACTCAGAGTGGATGTGATTCCATCTGGGTAATTGTGGATAGGCTGACCAAGTCTGCTCATTTCTTACCTGTGAGATCTGACTACACTACAGAGAAGTTGGCCCAGCTATATGTCAGGGAGATTGTGAGATTGCATGGAGTCCCTGACAATATCATCAGTGACAGAGATCCGAAGTTCACCTCGAGGTTCTGGGGTGAACTTCAGGATGCTTTTGGGACCCAGCTGAGACTCAGCACAACCCACCATCCTCAGACAGATGGTCAGACGGAGAGGACTGATGTGTTGCAAACACATCTTAGTTTTAGGCTAGTTTTAGGTTATAAATTAGTTAAATAGTTAGGAAAATAGGTTAGAATTAGTTAAGTTTGTTAATTTATTATTTTTAATCTCATTCATTACCAATTGAGCAATTTCAGGTTAAAAAGAGGAGTTCAAAGTAAAGAAAAAAAGAAAACAAAGTTTCAAGTACCGCGCGGATCGCGCCAGATGAAGAATAGAAGAACTCAGTCTCGAAGATCCCACGCTAACCGCGTGGGAGTTCACGCAATTAGCGTCGTAAGGCCGCAAATACCGCGCCATCAGCGCCAAGGACAAAATTAAAAGCCATTCAACTCGAACAAGTTGCGCGGACCGCTTTACATCCACCGAATCAAGAATCAAGACCAAGGTTTCTGCACAACAATGAATGATTCAACAACTTTGATGTTCTTAAGGGCTATGGCAGGCTAAACCTTGTATTGTGGGAAGGCGATGAACCGATGAGAACTCCTCTGTAATTTGACTATATTGAATAATAATGTTGTTTTGATTGTTTTATTCTTTTCTGCTCTTATCTTTTACTCTGATTTGGAATTGATCACTCTGAGTAAGTAATGAGGGTTAGGATTCACAATGGGGACGTTGGGATTCTAATTTCTGACTTGTTTAGAATAACAGTTGTTCATCACCTAGGGATAGGGATGCGTGGCTGCAGAAATTATGATATGTTCTTTTAAACGCTTAAACTGATAGATTTCACTAAGGAATTAGGTTTTCGATTCAGG